>JACDRQ010000526.1:0-36394 GCA_013841215.1 Hycleus cichorii
GCCGGTCAAAATTGGACGAACTACTCTTCGGCCTTAATCGTAATTTGCTCTAATCGCGTTACAAACGGACTTCTTTATAATTAAATTTTCTCGGATTTCCCATGATTTGCAACTATTTATTGTTGATATTAAATGATCTCATCCATTTTGTATTGTTGAAATCATCAGCGACAATGTTTAGAATCTATTTATTGGTGATTTTTCTGTTGAAAATCCGTGAAAATCGTGCGGATTGCCGCCAATCCTTTATAATACAATGTGATAATTTAAACGACTATTTAAATTATGAAACTTACACGTGGCGTCAATTAATTATCGGTAATGTTAATTATCCACCAATAGAACAATGGACTATGTTCAATATGTGGTTTTATCTCGTTCAAGATTTAGACAAATTGGAAAGTTTAACGATTATTAATCAATTCCATGGTAAATTCGATGATGAAATTGAGATAGTTATGATCAACGATAAGCTACATTATTTAAATTTATATAAGAATAATTTAGAAACTTTATACATCAACATGTTTAGACTTTTTCGAAGTTTAATTGAATTAAATTTAATTGACAATAACATCAAACAAATTATACCAGCGGCATTGTTTTATAATATTGATACAATCAATTTATCCAAGAACCAGGTGGCGGAAATTAAAGAATGGTCGTTTTCTAGAGGGCCGGATATACGGCAATTTATAATGAAATCGAACCGTTTAGCGATAATTGAACAAAATGCTTTTCCACGGAGTTTAGAATTGTTGTATTTGGATTTCAACGAATTCACGTACGTTCCCGAGGAGTGTTTGGAGAAATTGGAGAATCTCAAAGAATTAACAATGAGCCACAATAAAATCACCTATCTGCCATCGGATCTATCCTATTTAAAGTCGATTGAAAAACTCGATTTCTCCTACAATAGAATCATCAATATACGGACGAGTTTCGAGAAATTCACTAATCTACAACACATCAATTTGGGCCATAATTCCATCAAAAAGATCAACTTTATCTCGTTGATACCCAACAATAATTTTACGAAAAAGATATCGATTGCTTTCAACCACATAACGCAATTTATATTGACTCGAGACGAATGGAAGGCGAATTTTACATCACCGATTACGCTGATATTGTTCGGTAATCCGTGGATTTGTGAATGTTTAAACGATTTACAGGAGTTTATTCGCGATCGTCCGTTTCGGCGTGACGTTTGCGATTTGAAACTATTTGGCAGCGGCCGGCTGCCCACTTGCGTCGAACAAGTCTCATGTGCACCGATTCTGGTTGCGTTCAATTTGAGCTTTTTCCGCAATTTCGAAGAGAATTTGAACGAAACACGCAAGTATTTCCCGTGCAATATCGATACCGGAATGATGAATTTTGAGAGGAAACGGATAACCAACTCGGTTTACCATATAGGAAATCAAACTCGTTATGTTGGCGACCGTTTGGTGCCCACTTGGTGAATATTGTTGCAAATAGAGGCAATTAAATTGGAATATTCGACAAAATCGGAGCGTTTGAATTTCCCGCCTTGATTATCTACAATCGGCCGCTAGAGGCGCATATTTTAGTAACTTTTTATTCGTAATATTACTACCAATCTATAATTTATATATAATATATGGATTAGTTCTCAAATTTAATCAAATTATATGTAGATAATAATTATAATTAAATAAATTGACGATAATTAGCCCGCTAATGTTCTAATTTATGGTTTTTATTATTAGAGGCTGTTTGTTGTTGGGGTTTTTAAGTGTCAATGTTGGTATTGAGTTTGATACGAATTTTGACAGGTTATCCGAAATGCCGCCTTTTTGATTTTTTGTGAAAATTCGGTTTTTTCCGATTCAAGTTGTAGAAGAATTCCAACGAAATAGCAATGATTGATTTATTAAATTCGTTCAAATCGTTAATAAAATTCGAAGATATTCGTATTGATAACAATGTATGCAAACTACATTACAAATTCACCGTAATTCTGTTAATTATCTTCTCATTATTGTTATCAAGTAAACAATATTTCGGCGATCCAATTAGTTGTGATGCTGACGACAAGCGAGATTTGATCAATACGTACTGTTGGGTATTCAGTACGTTCATTTTAAAGAGCACTATTGCAAGTAAGTTGAGTTTATTGTAATCGAAACAATCGATCGCCAAGTTGTGGTTTTAGAGGAGGTACTACCCGGTCTAGGCAATCCGGCCGATAACGATGAAACAATGTGGCAAACGTACTACCAATGGGTCTCTATAATTTTCTGTTTTCAAGCCCTACTATTCTATTTACCGCGGTATTTGTGGAAGATATGGGAGGGTGGACGTTTACGTCTTCTCGTTAAAGATTTGAGTAATTTCCAATTAATCGTTAAAATTGATTTTTATGTTGGTACCTGTTGTAGATGGTCCGTTAGTTTCACCGAGTTGGAATAACGCAATCAAACAAGAATTGGTGCAATATTTATTGAGTGGTAAATATTGCCATAAATTGTACGCAATTCGGTATACGTTCTGTGAATATTTGAATTTAATTAATGTGGTAAGTGTGTGGGGTTGATTTGGGGGATTTCAGGTTACTTTCTTGGCTTTTTGCGAATTTTTAAAGTCTTTAAATTGGCGGAATTTCCGCTTCTTCAACTTAAATCGATCCTGTTTGATCAATTTTTTGTTAAATCGTGCAACTACCGAGTAAACCGCCCGATTTTGATGATTTTGTAGTTAAATTTTGAGTCTACTCAAGTTTAAGGGAGACCCTGGAATGGTTCAATATTTTTTTGTGATTCTCAAACTAAATAATTAGAATTGTAAGGGATACAAACAAATTTAAATATCTCCAAAGGGGTGAGAATTATATGCCATTTTTATGGGTTTTTATAAAATTCTCTACCTTGCTGGTGTAAGAAAATTAGAAAACAAATCAGGGGTTTTCTTAACAAATCATTAAAATCTGAAGTTTCAATTTCGGGTGGTTCACTTGTTGACGACGGATTAAGAAAAGGGAAACCCCCGATACATTTGTTTATGAATCGAATTTACAATTCGCTTCTTTGCTTAATTAAGTAATAAGTTGTTAATTAGCAATTAAATTGATTCAATTGCTAATTTCAGATTTGCCAGATCTGCTTCATGGATTGGTTCCTAACCGGCAAATTCACAATGTACGGCCTAGCTGTAGTTCTGTTGAAACAAACAAATCCAATGGGCCGCATCTTTCCGAAAATGGCAAAATGTCAAATGTACAAATACGGCCCCAGTGGTACCCGAGAAGTCCGCGATATTTTGTGTATTTTACCGTTAAATATGTTAAATGAGAAATTATTTCTAATCTTGTGGTTTTGGTTTTTTATATTGTTAATTGTTACAATCATCCTAACGCTATATCGTATATTGTTGGTGTTATTACCGAAATTACGTATTTATTTGTTATTATCGCAAATCCGTTACATTAATCAGAAACAGATTCGTTTAATTGTTAATTCGTTGAATTATGGTGATTTTTTCGTATTGCACCAAATTGGTAAGAATGTTAATGAGATAATCTTTAAAGAAATCGTTCTAGAATTGTATGAAACAATTAAACTGAAAAAACCGTATCGGTATTTCCATGAAGTTGAAATTAATTATAATTAATTTATTGTTCGAGTTATTTTTGATACTATTTCTATATTCAGAATTTTGTAATTAAAATATTGTTGAATTTCCACTATTTTATTAAGTAAACCTTTAAATTGTACGCCATTTCCAGTTTTCTGTTGGTTTTCGGTATTTCGGCTAGTGATGTGATTTGTCAATAACAGTGATTACTGTTACTGCTATATTTTGTGTAATATAGGCAACCAACTATTAACCAGTAATACACTGATAGCTGGTTGCCTATATTACTCCAAATATAGCGGTAACACTATTGACTAATCGCAACTTAGCTCACCACTAATTAAAGGCTACAAGTCGTCAAAAAAGGGAATTTTTGATTGCTAATTTCTCCCTTAATTGTAAAGGACACGTAAAATTTCGTCAAAAAGGGCATTTTTGGCCTACAATACATTTTTCTCTATAATTCAAAATTTCCTCAACTTATCCAATGTTGTATTAAACCAAGGGAAAGGGTTGTAGCTCGGTCGTTTAAATGAAACTCGGAAAATTCGATTTAATCATTCTTTATCGTACATTATTGATTGATTTATTTACAGTTCAACACAACCAAATTATAAACTAAATATAAAATTGTTTTAAATTAATTCTAAGTTTAAAATAATTGAGATACAGATGAAAAGGCACCCACAATTAGAAAAAAATTCACATGCCCTTTCGCCACTTTTCAGCAGTTGTAAATTCAGTCATTGGTTTACCACTAATACCGCACGTACCAATACCGACACGTCCATTAACCGAATCGGGTGATGCAAATATACTTTTCTGTTTCATAACACCACTTAAACCGCTCTTTTTTGTTTTCGTTGCTTTATTAGCAAAAGCCAACCATTTATTCTTCTCCGTTTCACGTTCTTCTTCCAATTCTTTAAAACGTTGTTGTTTCTTCAATTTCTTCTTCTTTAAATATTCACGATTATTGATCATTTTCATACGTTTAACTTTCTCAGCTTCGGTTAATACACGTTTTGTTTGTCCTGTAAATTCTCTCAATTCATCTAAAATTGTACAGCCGCGATTTTTGTACGTTTCAAATGTAACATTAACCGTTCCATCCGGATGGATGGCATCGATTTTCGCTTCGTAATATTGCCCATTATCGGACCATTTCGCCAAACACACATCACCAATACGCCAAATCTTCTTCGATTTGGTTTTCGCAACGAATTTCTCAACGGCCAGTAACGATTTCGTTATCTCATCATCATCAGGTACACCGACTGGTTCTGTATATTCAGGTTGATTAGCCGCTTCTTCGGCTTTATTTTTCAAATCTAATGTTAATTCAATTACCTCCTCAAGGTCGACTTTTAATTTTTGTAATTCCTTATTGTCCGGATCACTCAATAAGGCCGCCTCTACTTGTTGTAATTGTAAACGATAGTTTTGCAATTCGTCATTCATTGTTGTTGTTGTTTGTTGATCGAAATTGAATCAAAGAAATGCACACAATAAAAAATGATTTGTTTGCAATTATGTGCACTTACCACTCTAGAAATACGTCCAAATTTATCCAAAACAAGACTCAACTGAATTGCTAGATGGACGCCATTTGCTAAACGACTGAACGAATTGACAGCCGAAATGCCAACTACTACACAAAAATCGCCCTAAACCGAAAGTCTGACGAACATGAACGAACGTAGACTAGCCAATAGGAGCGCTTGCTTTTGATCGGACATCGGAATCGGATGCCATGGGAACCTGTAATTACAAGTGTAGAGAAATAGTGGGTTGGCAGCATTGCTCTATTGTCCTCCGACTTTTGTGGTTAGAAAACAAATAATTCATCGATTGCAAACAGAATTTCGTTAATTTAGACCAATTCAATCCATAAATACACGATAATTATCTATAATTGATTATTTAAATGTATATAATTGTGAAATTTTGGAAAAAGTAGAGGGTTGGCAGCACTGCTCTCCTGTCATCCGAAATTTTGTGGTTAGGAAACTATAAACAATTTATCGATTATAAACGAAATTTCCTTATAAATTCCTTTAGAATCCGAATAATAACAAATATGACGGATATGTTGAAGGAATTGCGCGAGAAATCGCGTAAACGCAAACAATTATTAGCACAAACGGTAAGTCGGTACAGTTTTTAGGTTATGTTTGTACAACATTAAAAAAGCCCTAAATAAAGTTGGGTCTTTCAGGTGCTGAAGAATTACGACAAGTCCTAGGTACGGCTAATGAGATACCGCGCAAGAGACGCGATCCGAAAGATAATTCGAGTAAAGAGAACGACCATCAATACGACTATAAAAAAGACACACCCGATGAGTTAGTGTATCGGGATTCATCCACGTTTCTTAAAGTAGTTGTAAAACATATATTGGTGGATTTTTTTATTATTTTGCTGTTGATAGGGGACACAATCGTCGAATCCGCACAACGATTACTGTCAACATTTCGTCGATACTGGCCAACGTCCGCAGAATTTCATCCGCGATGTCGGTCTGGCCGATCGTTTCGAAGAATACCCAAAATTGCGCGAATTAATCCGATTGAAAGACGAATTGATTGCGAAAACTGCAAATCCACCGATGTACCTAAAATGCGATCTATCGACGTACGATTTGAAGAATTTAAATTGTAAATTCGACGTTATCCTAATTGAACCACCATTAGAAGAATATCAAAGGACGATGGGCGTGACGAATATCCAATTCTGGTCGTGGGAGCAGATTATGAATTTGGATATCGGACAGGTGGCGGCTCAACGCTCGTTCGTTTTCCTCTGGTGCGGCAGCAGTGACGGTTTGGATATGGGGCGTGTTTGTTTGCGCAAATGGGGCTTCCGGCGGTGCGAGGATATCTGTTGGATACGGACGAATATAAAGAATCCGGGCCACTCTAAGAATTTAGACCCGAAAGCTGTTTTCCAACGAACAAAAGAACATTGTTTGATGGGCATTAAAGGCACAGTCCGGCGTTCTACCGACGGTGATTTCATCCACGCCAATGTCGATATCGATTTGATCATCTCGGAGGAGAACGAGTATGGCAGTTTAGAGAAACCGGTCGAAATCTTCCATATCATTGAACATTTCTGTTTGGGACGTCGGCGTTTACATATTTTCGGACGCGATAGTACGATACGACCCGGTTGGTTAACGATCGGGCCGGAATTAACAAATTCCAATTTCAATGCCGATTTGTACGCTAGTTATTTCTTGAATAATAACATAACAACAGGGTGTACGGAACGTATTGAAGCTTTACGACCGAAAAGTCCGCCGCCGAAGGGTAAAGGGAGTACTGGCGGTCGGGGACGGGGCGCCTTCCAACGGGGACGAGGCCGTGGACGATAACTATAAGAACAAATCTAACAATAAACAATCCTTTGATAATCCAAAATTGAATTTATTTCGATATATTCCAATAAAAAGTCACCGTTTCTTCAATAATAAAGTAACAGGACGGTCGGGTTTGTTGATCAATAATGATCGAGAGTCGAGAAAACCACCATCCCAAGAAATCTCAAATTGACGCACCAACTAGAAAAACAAACGAACAGTCGTATTCTCTAACTAGAGATTCGTTACCATGACAATGGTAATTGAAAAGAAACGAATAAACAATGGCGCCATGGTAACAAATCTAGATAGATTACAGTCGTATTCTCTAACTTTGTGGCGATTCGTTACTATGACAATCCTGAAGATCCACAGGACACAACTTCTATCTCAGTCTTTACAACTTATCATTTGTATAATTGGAAAGAGGTTATCTCCAGCGTTGTCATGGCAACAAATTGGCAAAAACTTGCAGAATACGATTGATACTCACTTTTAGCATTAAAATTACCATATTTTGTTCTGCAAATCGTCGAGCGATACACGTTCTTGTACCGTAACCAAACGGCAACAATAAATACGGATGGTATTTTTGATTTGGATCCAACCAACGTTCCGGTTCGAATTTGTGCGGATTCTTAAAATATTTCTCCAAACGACAAATTACCTGATTCTGGGTCACAATAATCGTCTAAAAATTACAATTATCATGACAATTACAATTATCATGACAATCAACCGTATTCTATAACTTTATGGCGATTCATTACCATGACAACTATCTCTATAATTTATAATTCCATCAAATGTACATACAATTGAAAAGTGGCGGTTGTTATGGTAACGTATTGTTGAAAAGTTATAGAATACGATTGAATAGTCAAAATTTACATCTTTCGGTATTTGATAGCCGGATAAAACGATGTCTTTATTCAATAATCGGCCAATACCAACGGAAATCGGGCGTAATCTTAAAGTTTCTTTAAGGCAAGCTTTAGCATAAGTTGCATTCTTGAATTTGTCGATAGTTATAGTATCGTTGGGTGTTTTCAATAAATTCAACGATTCTTTATATAATTCGTCTTGTTTATCCGGATTTTTCGCTAGGTAATATAACAGAAAACTTGTAGTGTACGATGTCTGGAAATTTCGTTTTTGTTATAAAATTTGAGTAGATTCTCTAACTTCTTGACGATTCGTTACCATGACAACTCTATTGAATTGAAGAGACAAGTATTGTCATGGTAACGGATCTATAGAGTTACAGAATACGACTTGATTACCGTGTCCATTCCGCCTAGAAAGAAATCGCACACCATTCCGATAATGTCTTTAAAATCGATCGTATTATTCGCCAAATATTTCTCCAAAAGTGTCGAGTTATTTGTTGTTTTCTCTTTGAATGTGCACATTTTGAACGATAACAAATCAATAGCTACACTGGAAAATTAGAATAATTTAAGAGATTTGGGTGAAATTTGGCAATTTCTACCTCTCCATAAATTCTTGCGATTTGCGCAATTTTTTATACAAGGGCGTTTCGAATTTCCGCCAAATCTGCGGCCCATTATCCGTCTTCAATATACAACTGTTCGTTACCAATGCCGATTCTAATAATTTCGTGGATCTCGAATCATCCTGTAACTCAATTGGTGAAGTGAAACTGTCCAATCGGATATCCAACGCTACGAATCCGATCACTGCAACATAATCGTTTAAATTTCCAATTTAAAACAATAATTGGCAATACTGTTCGATTCCGATTTAAAACAGTATTACCAACGGTATTTACGGCCGTACGTTCGAGAAATAGTCGCGAAATTTCCGGCAAATAATCCAGTTGCGGTTGATTTATAATTTGCGGTAGACGCAAATCGATCCATTCTTGTACGATGGAATTGGCGGAATTTAGAAATTTTCCAACATCACTCGGACTACTCAAACCCTTCTGGAAGGCGCTGCGTATCCGCTTCCATTCCGGGCCGTTCCTAAAATCCCCAATCAGAGCCCCATTAATTAATTAAATTCGAATTAAATTTACGTCGGCAATAGACCGCCGGTATTGTAAACGTTCGGACGGTCCAATCGATATTTCTCTAACGCTAAATGGCTAAGTCGCCGCGGATAATCGTGCGAATCAATCTTTAGAACTTTCTCGATATCGTCGGGATTAAATAACCATAAAATATTGGTACCGGGTACGATTTCTTCGCGGACAATCTCGCCATATTTCCTCAAGTTTTTCAAACCGTTTATTTCCAATTTATCGAACTGATAACAACCTAAAATAACAAAATTAATCAGATTTATCGCTAATTAGGTGTTAATTTACCTATAATTGGTAGATATTGATAGAGGGTGCCGATGATTGGCGCCGAATACGGGCCTGGAATTTCCCTAAAACTCTTAATTGAATTACAATATTTTTGGAAAATTCTCATTATTCTTATCACTAAATTTGAAATTATTGTTGTTTTATTCGTGGTTTAATGTTGAATGGAAATTTGAGGTTAGGAAGTGGGGCACGTTGAAAAGGCGCCTGTTCGAGAGAATTCTAATTTTTTATGCAGATTTTCTCGAAATTCGAAGAAAAGATTAATAAAAGATTACAATTTGAATTTGAAATTTATTTACAATTTAAATCTCGATGTTAATAAAATTACCCTATAAATAGTTATAATAAATCAGAATATCAATATTGGTTCGGATTGAGGGATAATTTTTGGAAAATCGTTTTTGGAATGTTCAATTTTGGAAAATTTTTTGGAAAATTCGTATCTAGTCGTTTTCAAAATTATCCCGCCATTCTGTTGACATGTTAACCAATAGTTACCAACTAAAATCACCAGGATAATCTGACTATAATTACAGTAATATTAATAATTAATTCAAATAATTATCAATCAATTGAGGTTTTGCATAGAAAATTGATTAAAATTGGGTAATTTTAAAATAAAAATATTTCAAAAATTTGGAGCTTCAATTAGTTTAAATTTGTATCGACCCTCTAGCGGGAATCAACCGAATTAAAGTGACGTGATCGATTTTTTCAAAATAATCGATTTTTTGGAAATATTTCAAATTTTTTAAATAAAACGAATTTCCAATAAATTTCCACTTAAATGTGGTGGACTGAAAATCAATGAAGAAGCCCGAAAGGGTTGCGTCGACGCACCACCATTTCAATTTTATCAATCAAAACTTCACGATGAAGTTCCGATGAAATTTTGAAATTTCTCACCAGAATATGTCCGTTAATCACCCTTTAATTAAAGAATTCAAAGGTAAATCATCGAAATAATAATCTCGTATTGTTTAATCGAAAAATTTCAGCTGTCTTCCTGAAACTCTACAATGAATCGGAACGGAATGGCGAAATCGCCGATAAGAGTGGCGAACTTTTGAAATTCTGCGACATAACCGAACAAATCTTCTATCACGGCTACAATTACTATCAACAACGCCAGTATTTAATTGCGAAAATCAACCGGAAATTGGAGATTTTCGAATGGTTGTCAACAGCGGAGATATTCCGGAAAAATTCCCAATTCAACGAGTGTATCGAGTTCGTTAAGGACTCGAAACGGGTACAAACACCATTGGGCCGTTTCCGGCTGTTATTGCGGACATGTCTTGTGAAAAAATGCCTAAATCAACCCATCGAAAGTTTGGTAAATTGACAATTATTCGAGATTTCTATTCGAAATTTGTTTCTTTAGGTAAATCTGGAAGATATCGGGAATTATTACACGAAAAATTCGGTAATCGGTGACGAGATTCTAATCAAAATCCTGTCTTCAGTATTGGTGCAATGCAACAAAATCAACTTCAATTTAAACCTCGAAAATGCTTCATTCCTCGATATTACCTGGAATTTGCCGGAATTGATAAAATTAGAAATATTACCGTGCAGTAATCTCGGAATTGGGGTCAGTTTTTCGCACAATAAAGCAGTCATTGTCAACATCGAAGAAAACAGCATTGTTGCTGAAAATGTATCGAATTATCAGTCGTATTCTGCAACTTTTTGTAGATCCGTTGCCATGACAATGTTGTAAATCAGCCATCTTTTAGCCTAACTTTCTTATGATTCGTTACCATGCCAACACTAGAGATCAACAGTCTCTTAAGTAACCTGGAATTTGGCCAACTATTATCAAATAATCAGTCGTATTCTGTAACTTTCTGTAGATCCGTTACCATGACAATGTTGTAGATCAGCAATCGTTTCATATGGATTGTCAGTTGTGTTCTCTGACTTTTTTCGACAGTTGTCTCTTTAAATAGTTTTTCTCATTCTTTACAATTCCATCAACGTATAATTGAAGAGACAAAATTTATTAATCGCTAGAGTTGTCATGGTGATGAATTTTCAGAAAATTAGAGAATATTGTCGATAATTTCTATTAAGATTTTGCATGTAAACAATCGATGTCGATCTACGAAGTTGTCATAGTAACGCATCTACCAAAAGTTACAGAATACAACCGTATACACGATTTTATTGAGGAATTTCTAGAATCAAATCAAACGTGGCGATATTTTGGAGAGTTTAAACGATGTCTTGATAACATCCGCATGTAAAGGCCAATTGGGGATGATTTTTCGTTTAAATAAAAACCGACCAATTCAAATAACAATAATTAAAGCTTTCGATAAAGCCACTTCAACGGTCTATCCACCGATTCGGCAATTATTGAAGAATCTTCAAATTAATTTGAGCGAAAATACGAAGACTACAACGAATAATAATCGGTTTTTTTGGTTTACTGTTGTACTAATTTAATGTAATTGTGGTCATTTTAGGGAGGTTTCGTTCAATCGAGCCGGCTATCCAGCGGTCTATTTGGGGTGTATAGATGTGGGTAATCGTGGCGATATCCGGCAAATACAGAATGCTTTGAAATTTTTCACAACGAATAAACAATTTTATAATGTCGATAATTTTAAAATTGTTAACAAAATCGAAATTGAAGTAATTCTAGAGGTTGGAGAGATGAAACTTAAAGTTTTCAATTCGACAACAAACGAGGTAATTTCGGCGATAATTACATTAATTACTAATGTATTTGTTTTTAGATAATTATGAAGCACTCATTTATGCAAATATCGTCGTGTGGATCTGTACCGCAACTACCCCATCATATCGCCTATATTTCCGGGTAGTTTTCGTGTTTAATAATCGATAATTTAGCGTAATAATTGCTTAATTTTAGTGATGAAAATTGCGAAAATTCCACCAAATTTATTTGCCATATTTTCTATGTGAGAAATTTGGATAATGTACGCGGTATTCTGCACAGTATCGGCCAAGGTTTCCATCGTACCCACTTTATGGTCTAGAATTATTCCGTTTTTATTTGATAATACGGATAATAATTCCCATATAGATCTATGATTGTTTTTAGATAATATTCCCGTTGTTTTATCGTATTATATGGCTCGATTTTATCAACAAATATATATCTTGATCTTTTATCGCAGCGTAATTTGCCGAAAATTCGCACGAAAACCCCTAATTTTCTCCATGGAGGCTGTCCGGAATCTTGCCCCGATTCCTCTTGATCCAACATACATTTAATTGTAGATGTACCATCATCAACTACAATTAATAATAATCAATAATTAAACAAATAACAATAAAACAATACCGAGAATGATTATCCTATCGGTTGTTGTAAATTCTATCGATGTTATTGTACCGCACAACATTAAATTGAGGAATTTTAGTTGATTTAAACGGAAACCCATCGATAATTTCTCGGCCTTCCACAGGTCTTTTATTAAGAACATCGGTATTCGATTCAAGTCTTGTGTTTCCATCCTTTTAAACAACTGTTCAGATAAAGTGGGGTTATACAAATTTTAGGTTAGGATATTGAAATTGCCGCCTTGTTTTAGTTCTCAAATTCAAACAATAGAGACGCTGTTGTTGAACAATTTACACAAAATTATCGCAATTAACTCATTTATGTTGGCTAATAATCCCAATTATTCGTTATAAAATTCAAAATTTCATGTATTTATGTCCAAATTATTGTAAATTTTCGTGGGTAATAATTTGTGTATAGTGAGCGATAATTAGACGATTTTTAAAGTGACATCAATAAAACTCAGTAGCGTCTCGACCAATTATGGAATAGATATCGTGCCAAAACAAATGTCAAGTAAGTCCCAATCTAAAATTTGTGTCCCATTGGATTGTATTGATGGAATTGAAAGACGTTGTTAGCAAAAAATAACAAATTTAATAACAATAATAATAAAGAATAAATATAAAAGAAATAAACAATATAGATTAGTAACTTTAGCAATATTCAACTACATTTTTATTGAAAATTCAAGTAACAAATTGCTAATAAATAGCAAATTATCTTGTATTAGGTGATAATTGAAGAATTTCTCATAAATAGATCCATACACTATCAAATTTAAGCCTTTGTTGGATTTTATTAAATTGAATCGATGTTAACTAGACCGGTTCTATCAAATTGATTGTGTATGGGACGCTTTAAATGTATACATATATTTCTGTTTATATACATATCAACAAAGGACCTGCCTCTTTCAACTTCTCTGTTAATTAATTAATCAATTAAATAATTAATAATAATAATAATAATTGGAACAATAATAATGCAATTAATTTGTATTAATTGAACGAAATCATTGTTGCAATTGCAACGGACTTAAAACTATACCACTATGTGTTACAATTTTATTATCATTGTCTAAATTTGTACATGAAGCTCCACAATTTCCATCACCTAATCCATTATTGGACGTATTATCACTACTTATAATATTATTATCATCACTATTATTTTCAATGATAACTTTCAAATATGTTTCGACTTGTTCGATATTATCGTCAATATTTGTTCTATTATCATTATTATTATCATTATAAATGCTTTCGATACTAGAAATACTCTGTATGTCGTTTGTATTATCAATAATATTATCAATATCGTCATCATCATCCAATTCGATATTTATGATATCATCATTATCATCATCATCACAAATTTGTATTGTGCTCGATTGCTTATTATCATTATTATCATTGTTATTATTACTACTGTTGCTACTATTATTAGTTTTAGGTAAATTTATCTTTGGTATAAATATAATATTACTAATAGCTCCTGTATTATTATTGTTATTATTATTAATATTATTATCTTTATTATCATTATTATCATTGGGTGGTTGCGGCGGTACAATAGAAACTCTCTTTTTATTATTATTATTGTTATTCGTTTGTCTATCTAGTAATAATGATGTACTATTATCGGTAGGAAATTCGATGTGTTGGCGGTTTTTAGACGAACTAGGATACCTGAAATTCCAACGAATAATTAAAATTATGATTTTAATGTTTAATTAATACTTATGTGTCGATTGATGTGTACACAATTCGTCATCTAGGCGTGTTTTCTTTTTTTTCTTGCGCCGATTCTGCTGTTGGTGCCGTTGGAAGCATGTCGATGCCGGACAAGCACACAATAAAACACGAATTAGACAACATAAGAAACCGCACGCCACCATTGTCGGACCAATTAAACGTAATTCAACGGTTTTAAAACCTTTATCACCGGTACCAACGAAAAATATCACACTACCAATTGCTATTGTACCTAAACCAACGTATAATAGAGCATTGGCGGCGGCGCTCTGATAATAAATACTGAAGAAATCGTAATCCTCCGAATCGCCACCGTAGGACAAGTCGTGTATCTGGAAATTTCAAGAAAAACGTATATCGAGTTTACGTTAACGTACACGCTACAGTTGAAATACGGGATTGCTGAACTAAAAGTGAGATGGTCTAACCTCTTCTAGCAACCCACTAAATTCGTTTCAGACGATGTTGCGATTTTCAAAAACTAATCTCACGCAAAAAATGATTCAGAATGACTCAAATATTGATGTTATTTTTCGTTTTTTCTCCAATTTATTCTGGAAATTTCGGGTTTATTTTAGAATGCAATAGAGAAAACGGAGAAAAATCTAAATGGGGAGCATCTTTGAATCATTATGAGTCATTTGATGTGTTTAGCTCAGTTTCAAATATCGCAACATTTCCTAAAACGAGGCTTTTTTGACCAACTTTCCGCTGAGCTACAAGCTTCAGATTGATCTCCAAGAGTCCTCCTTTAAGCCCTTAAAGTATCGTTCAAATCATCAAATAGTGTTTTCAAAAGACCTACATCCGTCCCTTTTAGTTCAGCAACCCTGTAGATAAGTGAAGAGGAAAAATTACTCGATTTCTTTTCATCCAACGGTGGTGGGCTTCTGATTGTTTTAAACGATGTTGATATGGATCGTCGGTCAATGAACAGCGACGTTCTCGTTCCCGTTCCTGCCATGCTGCCCGCCCTTGTGAACACTAAAAAAACAAACACAAAAAGCAATCACAAATTACAGATGGGTTGCTTGACTCGTTTGCATACTAGCAACTGAACTAGGTTATAAATGGTGGCCACAATACATAAACGTAACGAATTACAGATGGGTTGCTCATTGAATATTAGCAAATGAGTAAAGTTATAAAATGGCAATTTTACTAATAAATGAGCTAATTTTGAAGATTTTGATTTGTGTTGTAGTTCATTTCAAGAGAGTGTATTTATGAACACTAAAAAGCAGGAAAAACAACAATTGCAACAATAAACGTAAACGTAACGAATTACAGGTGGGTTGCCGATTAACTTGAATTGTGTTAGGTTATAAATGGCGGTTACGATTACAATTGTAATCGTAGTAGTAGTTTTGAAGATGGCGATGAAAGTGGCTAGTTCCAGAATACGTCCAATTTCTGTTGTAGTTGATTTAGTTCAAATGAGTTTACATAGTGATTATTGTGTTCGTTTTGCTGATTCTTGTACGTGTATATGTGTGTTAAGGGGTTAGGACACAGCAGCAAATCAACCTGTCCATAGTCAACGGATCAATATTTAATATATTCCATAAGAGGGAAAGAGACGGATATTTAAATAGATTTATTTCGAACTTCAATGTCACACGTTCCCCTTAATGAATTTATTGTGTTGTGTTAATTAGAAAGTGAAACTAATCATAATTATAGTTTGTGATTGAACAGCCGGTATATGAAATTAAAGGATATCAAAAAAATATTTAAATAGCACATGCATATCGTGCACTTGTACACTAAACTATATTCTCTAATTCTAAATAATGTTTTAACAACAATAACGATCAATTCGGTCGTCATGCAAGCAAAGAGGCTCTACTTTTTCGATATACACCGAAAATAATACAAAAAGAAAACCACCACCTCTGTTTTATTTTTTTTTTTGTACGGCAATATAAATATCGACCTAGTTTTTATGTTTGCAATCCCCAAACTAAACAACAAAACTGGTTCAAATTCTATTCCCCAATTGACATTCTTATTATTGTTGTTGTTTTGATTGCGTCATATGGAATACTATTATCATTTTATAATCGTATATTTTTTTTATCGATATTCCTTATATTCAACAACAGCAACAACAAAAACAAATTTCTTTCAACATTATAAATAATTCATAACGAAAATTTAAAGTTTATAACGCTTTTCTTTTAAACGAATCGATCGGAAAATCGCGTTCTATTCTAGCCGCTTGTATAGAGTCTTCCTCTTGTTTATCTGCTTTAAAACATAATAAACATGTTGCCAGTGTATTTACTGAGACGCCAATTTCTATCAAATTTTTCCATTTATTTATCGATTTATAATTTAAACAATTTTCGAGTTTCTAGGCCTTAATTTCTAAACATTCTGATGATTCTCAAGATTAACCATCAATTTGCCAAAGAAATTTCGCCAAAAATGTTTGACTTTTCATCGTTTTTAGCAGTTGTATTCTCTAACTTTTTGGCGACTCGTTACCATAACCACGCTTGAATAACTTCTTTTTAATTATAGATATGTAGATGTGGTATTTTAAGAGTGAAATAGATGCTACGTTCTTAGATAGTTTAGATCTCAGTTGTTATAGTAACGAGTCGTAAAAAAGTTAGAGAATACGACTGTAGATTTTAAAATGTTCATCTATTTAGTAAACTTGTCTATTTGATAGCAACTTTTAGCCATCTAATCTATAATATTCAGCCATATTTAAGCAAGTTTAATCCTAAATAACGTTTTAACAAACTTGGCTACTGAATCATATGAAAAGAGAGTTTTGATGTTTTTAAGATTCTTCGAGTCTCGATTTTTGGGTACATAATTTGAAGATAAGTCCTATTAGTTGGTGAGTAATTCGAAAACGACTTTACGAACGTAGAGGGCAGTCTTGAGAGAGTATTTTAGCAAAAGCTGGACCTCGTAGCTCATCGGCAAGTTGGTTGAAAAGCGTAGTTTTCATCACAATGCAAAACAACAAACAAACAACATTACTGGATCTTTGGGCCACTATTAGTCGTTTTATGTGTGTAGTTCGTTGGTTAAAATTGAGGCGTTGTCTAAAAGAAGACTTTAAAATATTCGCAGATCTGAGTTACAATGCTAACTTTCACTACTCGTTCATCAACGCACTATCGACTCTGTTAAGGTCATTATTTTAAAATTTGGCGAGTAGAACGTTCTTTTTTCGGTTATCAAAACTAAGAGAATTTAAGTTGTGCAATTCTAATCTACAACGAAATGGAAATTGCTGCTAATCTCACCGGTATTATAGAGCGAAAAATGCCAAGTGTAAATGTCAAAACTCGGCACTTTATCGAGCGAAAATGTCCGTCAGTGATCGATAAGTGATCCGGAATGGAATTTCCTTCCTTTATGAGATAAAACTACAAGATTGTATTGATTATGCCAATTTTTTCTATGTGTAAATTGTTAAAATATTGAATTTAGTTTGTAATTTCGATAAGTAAAGTTGATGAGTAGTTTAAATATTTGTATTCGGCTATAATTACCGGTAATTATCGATCTAATCAATATCGTAGTATCACGAATTAGATTTCAATCGTAACAATACAAACGAACATGTATTTTTTCCGTCAATATTTACAATAAAGGGTAGAGATATATTAACGTTAAATAAAGTTGTCAGTTTAATCGATTTCTTCAACAATAACGCTCCATATTATATGGTAGAGATTCATTCTTAATTTAACAAAACGTTATTGATTAAACTATCAACAATGTTTTTAAGTATTATGGAGTGTTTTAAGAAAAATTAAAGGAATTCCCAGAAGGATACTCGAGTGCTTGTTGAATCATTGATGAAGAGCTTCTTTTTATGTTGAAGAAAACTCTTAACTACTCAAATAGTGGAGTAGACTTTCAAAAAAAAGCACTCCTGCTAAAATTAGGCTGTTTGATTGTGCTCTTGTGAAAGTGCACAATAGTAGAAGTTGTTGGACAAGAATTCTTCAACAGTTTCTAGGAAGACGGAGTCTATTTTCTTACCCAAACGAATGAAAAATAATTTACGTTTATTGATTGTGTCCTGAACAAAGAGCCTCTCTATAATGGACGATTTATCGACTCAAATCCCCTGATAAAAGCCATGACCATCATTCAATTTGATCTTAGTCTTTTAATGTAGCTGTATAGAATTCGGATAGTGCCCTGAGGCGCAATTTTAAGAGATAGTGTTCTTGTTCTAGAATTTCAAGCTTTTTATGTAAAAAAATTCGCCTTGTATTGAGACGTTTCTAATTTATTTGATTCTAATTTTTGAGGAATTTAGCACTTTTAGCCCAAAATTTGTAATTTTAGTGGAAAATTTTGCTTTATTTTGAATATATTCAAAGTGGTGATCGCCAAAATTTTGAAAATACTTCTATACTTTATTTGGTTTAATCAAAATTTGAAAAAATTGCCCTTTGGTGTCAACAAAATTTCGAAAAAGTTAGTCCAAAATTTCAAGATTTAAATCCAAAATGTTGTGATGTTTATGTGTTATTTTTAGATTATCATCATCAAAATTGAAGAAAATTAGCACTTTTACCATCTATTGAAGAGTTTTCCTTTTCTTTATCCGACTCTAATGCAAAATTTTCTAATTATTACTTTTAATATACAATTTCAAAATTTGTGTAATCGTTTCAGGAGAAATTTGGCCTTTATCTTGCAGATTGAATTAAAATCTCGTTTTTTATTGATTCAATGCGATAAAATATCCAAAATTTTCATTATGAGCGAAAATAGAATGAACGAGTCACAATTTTAGCCCGTAGTTCAAAAATTCCAGTAAAATTAACAAAATTATTCCATTTTTGACTATTCAATAACTGATTAATTGACTATTTAATGAAAACTGATTATTTAAGTAATGGAATATTGGGGGAAAAAGTTAAAATTCGAAAATCTGACTCCAAAAACCATTAGTGAGTTTTCAAATAGATTTTTGATAGCAATTCATTTGAAAAATTCGCCATAAATGCTCTTTCTAACGCGCCTAAGTACTTGATTTTCGAATGAAAAATGAGTGAGAAATCGGGAAATTCATCGAATTTTCAAAACTCGGATTTCTCAAGGGACTCTTTATTCTAGCATGTATAGATTTTTAGAAAATGCAAAGAATATTTGAAATTTTACTATTTTCCCCAACTTTCCAATAAATTACTGAGTCGATCTGTGAATTACTTTTTAAAATTTTTCAAAACTACAAATTCCCTGTTATGCAGCTTTAAATGCTCTTGCCCGCAGCAGTCGGGCAAGAAAATATGTCACTTTTCAAAACAACCCTACTCGTTTATTTTCCAACCGATTTTAATGATCTAAACGGCGTTGACAATTTGAAATGTTTCATCAGAAAACTGGGAAATTAATTTTCTATTGATTCGATTGAGCAAATTTTCCAAAAATTCGCATTTTTAGTGCCCTCTAACTCATAAGAACAAAGTTTGATTAGAAAACTGAAGAATTCAGCTCAAAAATTCCAGTAAAATCAATCAAATTACTCCATTTTTGACTTTTCGGTAACGAAATTGTTATAAATCATCATTTAAATGGAAAAATTAAAAAAGCTCAAAATTCGAAACTCTTCAATAAATCAGTGACCTTATTTAACCTTCTCTAAAGCCTAAACAATCAGCAAATTAACCCATTTCGTACATCAAGGGCAATTTTTTAAAAATTTTACTACTAAATAATCAAAAAATAGTTGAGTCGCAATTTTGCCACCCCCCGAAGTGCCGCTCTCTGGCGTCGCCTGAGTTGTCCGAATTCTAATGATGCCCTGGCCGACATTCATAGGGCTAGTAACAATATCGGTTCGTTTATTTCCGATTTCCTCCCATTAATGGGGTGTAGTTTTGTATCAATATGCGATATTTAACGGCCATTTCTAAGGATGATAAATTATATCAGATGGGACATTATTACAAGTTTCCGTGTTTGTCAATCGAATCAATATTTTCCCCTCTATTCTACTTTGATTATACTTTATAATACCATATTTTTAATCATAAAAGTACCCGGTAAATGTCGTTGTATTTATAATCAAACTTGAACCGAGCCATGATGGTTGTTCAAACGAGATTTTTGCTTATTTCTACCTTCTTAAAAATTCATTTATATTTTCATGTAAACGGTAAACAAGCAGGAACGCTCCAATAATTCCACTATTACGGATTTAAATCATATTTTAAGTTGGATACTTGAGGGATTTGTTTTCAACGAACAACTCGAGAATTACAATTACGCTTGTATTTGATGTTGAAATATGATTAGAGCAATTTTATAAATATCACAAATTTTAAACTGAACCTAATCCCTCTACTTTCAGCAATTTAAAACAATCGTATACTTTAATAAAGTGGGGAAAATAATTGTGAAACCTCCCGTTTTTATTATTTCTTTCCCTAATGTGTCTATTGTTTCACAACAACAAAAGACTTTGAAATGTTTGCAACACGTTGAAAATGATAGACTATGGGGAAATTGGAATAATTTACCGATTGTAGAACGTGTATGGAAAGCCGCCAATTTCCACTTGTGATCATCAAATTAGGTTTATTTCAAAATTAACTCTATTCGATAGAAATAAACGAAGCAACTTAATCGTTCTATTGTTAGGTTGTGAAATAATTGAGGAAAAAGACGACAATAAAGAAACTTGATCGATTTCAGTCGAGTTAATTTCAAGTTTCATCAACGAAACTATTTACGCAATCTTTAATTAAAATCGTTCGTGTTTACTGGAGGATTTCAAAAGCCATTATTGCCACAAAAATATGATTTTATCTGAATTTTTGTCGCACTAGCAATCGATTGATATTGTTTGGAAATTGCCGGATTTCGTGGCGAAAATTCCTCGAATTTCTAGATAATTAAAAATTTACGCGATGAATTTAAAACAATTAAAACTGAGTATCACTTAAGCCTTGAAGATAGAGTTGTGCTAATTTTTGTCAATTGAATTGACAAAAATAATAGAATAGAATCTATTGATTTTTCAATAATAGTGCTATTTAATAATTGAACATACCGTAAAACCTGGAGGATATCTTGGAAATGGTGCAATCTCTCTTGTTGCTAAATGTGTTGGTAATTCCAAACGGCCGGCCTTTCTCAACTTCTTTCTTCTTATACGTTGTTTACTTCGTATCAATAATGCAGCTTGCATTTCTAACAATTAACAGTTGTTCTACCCGATTTTCAATCAATCAACCCATTTATTCTAATATTCTTTAATTTATAGCGAATTGACTATTATTATGGCAAAGTAGAATTAAAGCTCTGTAAGTGGTACTCAGTTTTTTCTCAGCGCAACAACTCCAAGCGGGTCGCAACTCGAAAAAAGTAGACTTTTCATTGTCACTCAAAACTCAAGCTCTAGGTGAAAATAGAAGAATTTTCCCTCATAATTCAGCCAAACATCCGAATATCTGAGCAATTTTCGATCGACTCGGTAGTTTTCCGAAAAACTGAGTTTAAAGCGAAAAATGGAGATTCTACATTTTTCGAGTGGCGACCGGGTCCCTTAAAATTACGCCCAATTTGGCCCTAACACGCATTTCCGTCTAAATACCTAAATCTACTTACGGTTAACTAGTCTAATAAAAACGACAACTACAGGCAATCCGTCAATAAATTTACGAATTACATCTATCTATACGAAAATCTACATCTTCTTTCGATCTCAATTTTCGATGAGGATGTAGATTAACCGAGTGTGAATACGACTAATTTACATACAAGAAACTAGAACATCCAACAACATAAAGACAATCACCTCAGAGAATGGATAATCCAAACTTCCAAATATCTCTTTTGTATTTAAATCTGTGTTTGTGTGATAGAAACTCTCTTTAATTTCGAAATTTGATAAATGATGACAACGATCTAATAATCCGACATTCTCTTGTTGTTGATTCTGTTGTTGTTGTTGTTGTTGTTGTTGGGATCTCTCCAATTCCTCTTCAACTTGCCGTACAAAACTACAACGTCTCTCTAATTTATTACCACCATCGCCCGGTAACGGCAACAAAATTTGCGGTAATTGCAACGATGATGTTGAAACAGCATTTGTTGTTGTTGTTATATGATTTTCAATATATTTATGATGGCTCTGTTGTACGGGTATTGAAATAGATGGGCTACCTTTTAAACGATTTGTTGTTGTTAATGCCCCACTAATAACACCACCAACACCACTACCACTACTAATTGGATCTTTTAAATTATAATTGGAAGCACTATGACGACGTTCGTGTTGTTGTTGTGATTGTGGTAGACGTAATAATGCACCACGTTCAACACGTGATAATTTCGATATAGCATCATCTGTATAATTATGATACAATTTGTTTTGTTGTTTCTGTTGTAATTGTAATTGTTGTTGTTGTTGTTGTTGGGGGGTGATTTTCGATTGTTGTTGTTGTTGTTGTAATTTCTTATTTTGGCGTTGACGTTGACGCGCTTGTCGACTGGCTAATGAAGCACCACCAGCTGCTGCATACATGATTCTATCTCCCCTTTATTCCAATTTGTTTTTAATTTACCCTTTAGGCGTTGCTGATAATAAGGCAGTGGTGTTTATTCAATTTTTGTCCGGCTTTAATGTCGAAAACAGAGACTTGTTAGATTTTGAGTTTCTCACCTAACGTTAAATTCCATTTTAGTTTGACTTTAATGTAAATCAGTTTTAAAGTCGCCAAATTCGTTTCTTGTATCTCTCTAATTAGTCGATTTATAATTTGCATTTTTCTTTAAAATTATCGAAAACAACCAAAATAAATCGATAACAATCAACAATTATTTCTACAATATTGTACACAACATTTTGATTATTATACGTTTTCTAAACCGTATCAGTTCTAAATAAATTCCATTATTGTTTAAAAAATATCATCTTTTGCGTTTTGATTTGTATCTTTTGTAGAAAACGAATCAACAAAAATAAATATCAAAATAGTCGGTTGATTTATTCGCTAATTCCATCAACATATTGCCATTATTATTCTGTAAATCATCAGGGAAAATAAAAATAATAACACTATAATTACGATAGAAACTCAATAATTTCCATAATACAACCCTAATTGGCTGTAATTTTCTTGTAAAACAATTAAAAAATCCACCCCAACATGAGCGTAAACACCCGCAAACTATACGTAAACTTTAACGCTATTTGACAATTTAACATTATCGAATATCCAACAATAGACTTTATGCATCCCTAAGTGAGAACAATTGAAATTTCACTCCATTTATACCAATTGTAAAATTAAAACAATAGAATAGATTTCCAAGCTGGAAAACTCGACAATGATTTTCCACAATATTGAAAATTCAATTGGAAATAATCTCTTTAGGGTAGTTTTTTATAATGTACGATATATCAGTCGCCAACCTTCTCGTTCAACAGATTTAATTAGAACCCTACCTAATTTTCATCGATTATAACGATTGAAGAAAAGCAAAAAACTAAGAAACTCTCAGTTTCTACAACGATACTGCAATTACTTTCGGTTCTTTTATTAATGAATCCTTTGTTAATTTATTAATTAAAACATTAATAATAGTCGAGACGATATTATAAATCATTGTAAGCTTACATCAAATAATTTAATATTAATGAAATTAGAGTTGAAGATAATTAAGTTGAATTACCTGGAGAGAAATTTATATGAATTGAAGATTATAGTAAATTAATTGTAACGTAATCAGATTTCAAGATAATGAACAAACAAGGTAAAAATATGGAAACAAAACGAATATAAATTTGGCAATTTTAACCAAACTGGGCAATTCTCGAACAAACGGCTAGAAAATTACCCAGTAAACGAAATTATTAAAGAACGCCCTGTACAAGTAAATTTACATTTCATTCATGTAATGAAACCATCAAAATTAACATATCGTAATATAAATCAGAATTAATTACATTAAGACCTAGTTTTAATTAATTATTTAATCAAATTAGATTCAAAAAACCCAATAGTTCCTTACTTTGCCATAATAATAGTATTTTTATCACTAACCCTTTAATCACTTGGAATTTTATAGTATTTTTTATAAAAAAACACCACCATCACTCGATTTATTTATAAAATATTAAATAACGAAACGCACAAAAAAACCAATAACCATCAACAAGTTAACGAATATAAACTTGGGGTAGTTGGTGGTGACACAGTGATAGTGGTTGGTTACCTAGAGCACGTCAACCACATGACTAACTAGGACTAGTTAGTGGGGTAGTTTTCTTTACCTCTATATATAGAAAAATTTTTTTATTGTTGGTTTAACATAGCAACCACTCTAGTGGTGGTGTTAGTTTGAGTATATAACAGGGTGCGTTCGCGGAATTGATCGAATCCAAGCGAAACACTCCTATCATACTTGTATAGTTCTATTTTTAATTATGGCAAAATTATTGTTTTTTGTGGATTTAATATTGGAAAATAAACGGATTTGCGCAAGTATACAGCGCAATAGTGGGGTAATTTATAGATACGTTTACTAAATAGGTCGAATTTTTTTCGTTAAAGTATACCATGTAATTGACAGTTGGAGGAATTTATGGAAATTGTTGCAGGACATGCAGTAGCGTGCTATTATTCATCAAAATGTTTCTTATTACGGTTACGTTATAGAATACCATTATTGATATTACAAAATAAATTGATTTATTATTTCTATAATAGAAAATTTAGTGTCTTTAACTTGTGTCGATTTCTTCTTTTATATCAGGCTTTATGATCCATTTAATTTAACCCTAATAGAGGAAATTATCCTGAAATATGACCACAAATCTTTGATTTACAATAGTTTGAGTAAAAACGAAATTCTGTATTTTCAACAGTTAACGCGTTTCGAATTCTATAATCATTATAAATAGCACCATCTAGTGATTATTACGCGAAGAATACAACAATACTACAATTGATAATAAATTCGTTTGATAGCTGATTTTCTAAAAATATTTCCCAGACTAGTGGTGGAATTGTGGTCAAAATGGTAGCATTGGCTGAATATCATTAAACCATCAGTTTTCTAGTCATTTAGTCGTTAATAAACAAGCTCATTACGATATAGTCCATTGAAACAATATATAAACTATTGATAATCGTGTTATAATCGCATTAAAATTGCTCTCTAATGATCGATTATTAACAACAAAATTGAATAGAAATCGATTAAGTCTTGAAATATTCAACAAAACTATAGTCATATTCTGTAACTGTTTGTAAATCCGTTACCATAGAATAGATAAATCCCCTTTATATCAACATTTCTATTAATTGAGCCGATTTTTAAAGTCTTGATTTGATTTGTTCAAGACGGTTGATCTATAACGTTGTCACGGTAACAGACTGACCGAAAGTTACAGAATACGACTGTTAGATTCGATTGGTCGGTGGTAAAATTTAAAATCTCAATATTCATCAAAACTATTAAATTAATTTTAATGAAAACTTTGGTATCTTGATTAAACTTGATTTGTTATCAAATAATCAGTTGGATATCTCTGCTTTTGGCGTATTGATTAAAGTTTGCAAATTACGAAAGTACCAAAAACTCGTCCATTAATTTAAACAAAATCTGTTTGTTTTGATGGCATTAATATTAATTAGAGAAATATTGGAAATTTCTTTCAACATTTGAACAATTCACTCCTACTAATTAGTGTGGGAGATTTGTAATGTTAAATTATGACTGTTTATTTTAGACAAGAGCAAATACAACAATTGCAATGTAAAATTGCGCTGTTGATGATTTGCTTTGTAACAAGTACTTGCTTTCATACTTGTTTACTCGTTTAAAAAAAGGAATATAAAAATGGTGGATGCGCCGGGATATTTTCCATTCATTAATCTTAATTTCCATTTAAAAAGTTTAGAAATCTGACTAGTAAAGAGTTTTCAGCTACAAAATTAAATCGGGGACACGTCTAGTTAATTTGAATCTGTCTGATCCCAAAAATTGCCCAAATTTAAGTTAGAATTTAAATCTTTGATTGCATATTAAATATTCCTATCATATTAATTAGAGACGTTAGGGATTTCTATTTTTGGTTCTATAACTGCGAAATTTCCACAAAATTTGAGAATTCTGCTTTTCACACCTTTTTAACGGAGATATAACGGAAATTATTGATATTAAAGATATGAATTCATTGAAATTTGAAGGTATGCAGCGATTATTGTTCGATTCGACATCCGTAAATTGCCAAAATTCAATAAGTGAAATTTCCCTTGTTTAATGAAATATTGCAATGACTGTAGCATCATTAGAATGAGCATTTCAAGAGATATCTATGAGGGTTTTCCGTTAGAAAAAATTCAATTGAGCATTGAGTTAGAGGGCAATTGAAGAGTATGTGTTTTCCTCTTTTTTTCCATATTTTCGCTAAAATTTAGCGAAAATTCCCAATTTTTCAACAATTATCTCACCGTGTATAGGGAATTGAAACAACTTTAAGAAATTTTCCAATAAATTTCTTAGTTTTCTGCAAAATTGACAACCGGAGAGTTATCATTGCATCTTTTTCTTCGATACAGGGCCAGAAAAATTGCAATTTTCAATAAGCGATATCTCCCTTATTTGACAAATAATTATAATCAATTGTAAGCATTTTGGGGCTGTTGTGTTTTTCTTTTGGAAAGTGCCGAGGAAAATCTAATGTTTCAATTTTTCTATATTTTCCCCTGATTTAACCAATATTGTCAATTTTCCAATGATTTTCTCAAAGACTATAACAAATAAAAGCACTTTTCCAATCTTTTAGAAAATTTCTCGTAAGTTTATTACTTTTCTGGAAAATTGCCAATTCTGCTCCAATTTATTTCTGTACTTCTCAATTTAGTATCTGAGAGCGGTTTTTGTTTTGGAAAATGCCGATTCAGTTCCGAGTTGCAGGGAAAAATCTCGTTATTTTTTCTTTCATGTTTTCCCTCTAACATATCAAATTTTATCGATTTTTCCAAATCCCTTAATTCTTGTTAATTTTCCGAAGAATCAAGAAAATTCAGCCCCAAATTCTTTCGTGTCTAATATTAAACAACCCTTAATTAGGGCGGAAAACCGATGTTCAACTGTGACAACACTGTTTCTTACTGTTTACTTTAAACAAACGAATTTCATCCCTTATAGAACAAAGTGATTCGGGTGGAAATTTCAACGTACAAATCAGTTTCAAAATTCTATATTTGAATCAATTCAATTGTCGGTTATTATAGATTGGGAAAAAACCGGGATATTCTCCTTTTATGACGCCCCATATCCATCGAGAGGATTTCAAATGTGGATAAATAGAAAGAATTCTGATCTACAGGCTATATAACAATGGAACCGTAGAAAATCCACAATGATACGATTTATAAAGGCGCACAAATCTTGGTGTTTTAATGAAAAGAAAACCGACCGATTTTTCAAATAGGAAATTATTGAGTTTCGTTTTATAGAAAAATGATTTCTATCAACAACAAACTTACCCTATTTGTTGACTATAATTTAATCTGGTTTCTCCACTAACATTTAGCAACAATTATTCTGAAACAAATCGAAATTAATTTTAGATTTTTGTCTAATCTTATAATTATTTCACCAACTTGTTGAACCACTTTATATTATTCAAAATCAACAATAAATAAC
This sequence comes from Hycleus cichorii, assembly GCA_013841215.1. NCBI lineage: Eukaryota > Metazoa > Arthropoda > Insecta > Coleoptera > Meloidae > Hycleus > Hycleus cichorii. Next base: position 28,023 of record JACDRQ010000526.1, read on the forward strand.
TAGAAGTCAATCAATAGAATAACCGAAAATTAACTCTTGACCTGCCCAATAATTACAAAAGAATGCGAGATCAATCGATATCTTCTTATAATAAAATATTGATTCCACCATCCCTATTTCATTAAATTTCACTTAATTACAATTATGTTAAAATAAACCCATAAAAAGTTCAAGGAAATCCATACTAATCTATTAGACTGAATGTTTTATATTTGCTGAATTCAACCCTTGTTAAAATTGAATCAAATATTACTCAACTACACCCCTATTACTGTATGTTTATCTATTTATTTATTTATCAGTAGATTTATTTATAAAACAGAACATCGAGTGGTATTTATATCAGTCTGAAAATGTCATCATTTCGTTTTGGGGCAAATGCTAAGTAATAATAACCCCAAAAGAACGACAATAAAGACCACCCTTGAAAGTCTGCTGGATGGCGGGCATGGGGGCACAACTATCCGGATTTAAATTCAATTATCAATTGACAATAATCGAAATTGCAAATTGATCAATAAATTTTAGATTTTACCTCCAAACAGGTGTTAATATCGTTGTATAACTGCCACATTTATTCTACATCAATGCACTAGTTTTTCGTTAATTAAAAAAGCTTTTAAGACACTTATTTATAAGAGTTTAGAAAAATTAGGAACAAAACAACACATACACACACAATTTACTATTATTATTATTAATATTTATTTTAATTAAACTCTAATTATTTATTGTATTTGTTGATTTTTAAAAAACGATTTCAATTTAATAAATGAGGTATATTGTGATTTTTTTGCTGTTGATTCAAAAGAAAATAATAATCGGGCGAGGCCCTCTTCCCACTTTTGAGAATGGGGGCGCCAAACTGACATGATTAAACGAGGACAAGAACAAGAAAATAGGATGGAGAAGAGGATAGCTTAATATTTGTAACGTAACAGAAAAACCACCCCTATATACATGTTTGTATGTATATATAGTGGTCTCTTTCTAACCCGATGAAATTTCCTAATGTTTTGCGCAAGTGAAACTCTACTCGATACTCTTCTATTTTAAAATTATCAAATGATAAAATCATTGAATTATTTAATTAAATCCTTTAGAGACGAAATAGGATAACAAGAGGACTATTGGATAAACAAGGAGTAGAAATATCGGTAATAAAACGCTAAATCCGTGTAAATTCGTTTTTTCCACAAATAAAATAAAACCAATTATAAACTACATTACTCCATTGCTTCTTGCGCCCTAGAAAATTGATAATTATAGAAACTACCACCGTTAATAATTTAAACGTACTTATTGTAGATCGTCTGTAAAATTTGCGTACTCAAACTGTACCGTTCCTCGCATTTACCAGCCCTTTCTATCCATTTCTTCTTGACTTTCACCCACCTCTGCAGATGGTCACGAATCAGCACATCTTTCCGTACGACCGGACACACGTCCTGTTAAAATTCCGCATTAAATCTACTCGATAAACTACCAAAAACAACGTACATAATTCAAATTGATATTGTCTCTACTTTGCGCTTGCTGTTCGGGTAGCGGCGATGGTACCCGGCTGATGACCGGCCCGACAGGCGGCGGCAACCGGTGGATATCGCTGATCATGCCTGACCAGGAGATGTCCGATGGTTCAGGCGATGAAACTCGACGCCTACAATTCGAGTTATTAATACGAGAATTTCGTTGATTTATTCGAGATTACTTGACGATCAATTGGGGATTTCTCGGTTGATTCTGCATCCAAGCCCGACAAATCGGATACAACGGCGTGTCCTCTTCGAAACGGGCCAAATCGACGCTGCGATCGAACAATTTCATCACGTAAGTGTGGCGATAGGGCGCCGGTACTGTTTCATTTTTACGCTTCTTACCATCGCTAAAATCGTAAATAATGGAATAATTGTTGGATTGAAGCGAGCAATTACCTTCGATTTTCATCGGATGATTCGCTATCGCTGCCGCTTTTCTCGGTTAGTTGTTTCAATACGCCCTTTAGTCGGCCTTTTGCCATTAGATAATCGTTGCCCAAAACGTTCTCTTCTTTAACCTCGATCTTTATCGGGTTTTGATTTGAGGAGATTTTGCGTTTTTTCGTCATATTTTCCGGTTAATTTGCGTGAAAATTGCGAGTTTTCACCAGTGGAAAAATAAACAAGTGAACGTTGACGTTTGTATTTCAAAAAATGTCACCAACCGTGCGGGCTAAAATACACTAAACTACCACCGCTAGATGTAGCTCTTATTGAAAGTTAATAATTAATAAATTAATTGTTGGTTGTTAATTAATAAAAATACACAATTATGAGTAATTTATAATTTATTGTGGTTATTTTGTGTGAATTTCTAATAAATAATAGAGTTGTTTTTATAGGGGTAGTTTTGAGTGGGTCGTGCAGTTGGTGGATTTAGGGATTTTTCGTCAATGTGGCCAATCTGACGTTTGTAATTTCCCCAATTCTCGATTCCCTCTTGAACAAAAAAATCTTCCATTACAATTTTTCCCGTAATTATTTTGAATAATAATTTGAATTAAAAGCGAATCTCGTCGTTGATTATGTCGGATAGGAGTCGCAGTCCGAGTCTATTGAATTTACGCGATTTTCGGATGCAGAAAAAGCCGGTTTTAACACATCAAAATACCAAGGAATCGACAAACAAATCGTGTAAGTTACGTTATAATTTTCGTTGATTTTTTTCGTTTTTTAATTTAAATGAGGCGATAATTTAGCGAATAACGGAGCCCCGGTACGTCGACGTATCATCCAAATGCCCGATTCAGATTCGGATTGTGATAATATGGAAACACCAACGAAAATAACTGTAAAACAACAACAACAAAGAATTCCAAAAAGTCCGGTAGTCATCGAGAAAGAAAAGCAAATGAAATACTTGATGATGAATTTCCCGCAAGTTGATACAATGGTTTAATTACCCAATTTAATTTTCCAACTAATTACACTAATATTATTGTTGAGGTTAGGTTATACACGATGTTCTATCGAGAAACAGCTTCAATACCGATGCTGCTGCTTTGGAGCTATCACGATGCCACGGTGTTGATTTAAAGTTGAATAATTTCGCCAAATGGAAGGAGGAAAACGATAAGAATTGCGAGAAAAACGAACAAATCAACGGCACGAAAAGAACAGCATCAAACGACAGACAACGCCAACAGAAAAAGAAGAAAAGTTGGTAGTTTTCTCGATTTTTACAACCCCTAACACTCAAATCCTCGCTTAACTTACCCCGAGATATTCGGTAGAATATCGTAGCGATTTTTGTTAAATTTTGTTTCAATATAACAATTCGATACAGAATCAGTTGAGACAACGTAGGTCGTAACTTGATCTTTTCTGTATTGAATATTCGCTAATTTCATTGAAATCGACTTTAATTATTGTCAAATTCCAGTTAAACGCCAACACAACGACAAAACCGCCGATATAGACATTGATAATGATGACAATGATGATGATGATGATAGTATAAATTTTAATGATAATCGTGTCTATGATAGTGATGAAGATAGTGATATTGAAATAAATAACGAATTGACGAATGATAAAAAACGTGTTTTAGAATTTATGCAAACGGCAACATTAAATGAATTACAATTAATGTCGTCGTGTTCGAAGAAAAAAGCCGAAACAATAATTGAATCGCGCCCGTTTAAAAATTGGATTGATCTAGTTGAAAAATTAAATAATAATAAGAATTTAAGTAAAGATCTATTAAATTCAGCCCAACAAGTTTTAATACAACGTAATAATATACGAAATTTAATGAAGAAATGTACGAATTTATCGCAACAATTGGAACGAGCGATTGCCGCCGGTGCTGGTGTCCGGAGGCAGCCTAAAAACCTATCAATGAGGTAAATTTACGGCTTCATTCGTGCACTAAATTTCGAAATAATTTTAATTCTAGTTTACGATTGACAAGCTACCAAATGGTGGGCCTAAATTGGTTAGCCGTACTGCATGCACAGCGTGTTAATGGAATTCTAGCCGACGAGATGGGTTTAGGTAAAACTGTTCAAGTGATAGCATTTCTTGCTTATTTAAAAGAAACAAACCAAGCTCTACATACGCATTTAGTTGTTGTGCCTTCATCTACTTTAGGTGATTCATCAACGAAATTGTATAATTCCGTTTGAATTTCGATTCAATTTTAGATAATTGGAAATCGGAATTTAATCGTTGGTGTCCCGAATTGCGCGTTTTCATGTATTACGGCAGCACCGAAGAACGGAAGATGTTCCGTATTGATTTCTCGAAAGGCATTTTATCCGATTTCGATGTAATTTTAACAACGTAAGTCTCTAATTTTGGTTGATGATTGTGTTTTAAACGAAATTCTTTAGTTACACTTTAGTGGGGAATAGTCCGGAAGAAAGGAAAATGTTTAGAGTAACACCTATGCATTATGTTATATTCGATGAAGCGCACATGTTGAAAAATATGAACACTCAACGTTACGAAAATTTGATTCGAATCAATGTAATTTTTCAATTTTATTCAATTAATTGATTTTTAAACGAATTATTTTTTAGGCAAAACATCGGATTTTATTAACAGGAACACCATTACAGAATAATTTATTAGAATTGATGTCGTTGTTGATTTTCGTAATGCCGAAAATGTTTGCGGAGAAAACCGACGATTTGAAAAGTTTATTCCAGAAGAATTCAGTAATATTTACAAATTTAGTTTACGATTTGTCAAAAATGCCAATCAAATCGTATTCTGTAACTTTCTTTGATTCATTACCATGACAATCTCGTTAAACAGTCTTTAATTACATCATTTCTGTTAATTTAGTCAATTATTGTTTTCTATACTGTTGTTTCGGACTTTTAAATTAAGGTGATTGTCATGGTATCGGATCTACAAAAAGTTATCGTATACGACTGCCTAATAGACGATTTCAGTTGATTTCTAACGGATTTGGATGAGGAAAAATTGAAAAAACGCTCTAAGATTTCCCTCTTTAACATCTTAAAATACTCTTCCAATTTCCCTTTAAATAAAGCAAATCCGTTTAAAAAACTTAGAAATCGTCAATCAAATATTCACAAGGAACAGGACACAACTGCTCCTCCGATTTTGATAAAATTTGGTATACAGGTAGAGATTCAAAAAATAGTCGATGCATATTTTTTTGTCTGCTCATATTCACTTTAAGGGGGTGGAATTGCCCCTTAAAGTTAACCCCCAAAAACACATTTTTAGCTATATCTCCAGAACGAAACAAGATTTCGAATTCTTCATAATATCGACTAATGATCATTATAAACAACATTTTAGCTTTTGATTAGTCTCCTGATACGAAAAATTATAATATATTGGGGATTGCAACCCTTTAAATAGGGGTTGAATCGAAAAAACCAAAAACAGGTAACTTTAGTTTTTCTATAAAGTTAATGATTACGAGGAGAAAAACTTGAATTTTCTAAAATGTGACCAGGGCGGCAAAAAACTACTACCCCACACATATTTCTCAGCCTCTGCAAACCGGAGGGTTGTTGTCTGCTGGGTCAAAATATAGTATTAGTTGTGTAGAATATTTCAGTTTTTGAATGAATTCGATATCTCGTTTCGTTCTCGAAATATAGCTAAAAATGTGTTTTTGGGGGGGCTAACTTTAAGGAGCAATTTCACCCCCTTAAAGTGAATATGGGTAGCCAAAAAAAATATGCATCGACTATTTTTTGAAGCTGTACCTGTATACCAAATTTTATCAAAATCGGAGAGGGACAGCTGTGTCCCTTTCCTTGTCAGTCGTATTCTAAAACTTTTTGATATTTCCCTACCATGACAACGTTGGGAAACAACAGAGAATCGTAAAGAGTCGGATAGAAGCTCTATCTGTAGCCTTGTCATAGTAACAAATTGCTAAAAGTTAAAGAATACGACTGGCATTTCTCGTAGGCAACTTTAAATTCGCTTAAGATTATTTTAATTTTTTTTTTCTAGAAAACAAAACAGAACGACGACAGTCTACCGACTTTCGAACGTGAACAAATCGAACAAGCTAAACGAATAATGAAACCGTTTGTTTTACGCCGTTTAAAATGTGATGTTCTACAGGATTTACCGAAAAAATTCGATCATGTTATTAAAGTACCGTTAGTACCAACACAAAAAGAACATTACGAACGATTAGTTGCTTCCTATCATAATGCAGCTGTAAATATTGCTAATTTTACAGAGTGTTTAACGGTATTTCGCCTCACAGTAGCCTATGACTTCATAAACGTAGGTCGGCTTCTTATTTCAATCTTGTAATCTGCATTACCGACAATGAAACAATAGCATGTCGGTAATACACACTACAAAGTTGAAACAAGAAACTGACGTATGCTCACAAAATCATAAGTTACTGCGAGGAGAAATACGCGAAACACCCTGTATTTAAATTCAATTATACCGAGTGTTTCACGATATTTCTTCTCGCAGTAAGCTTCTTGTTTGAACTCAGTAATCTGCATTACCGACAAACTATTGAAACCAGAGCCTGTCGGTAATGCAGATTGCTTATCTACGTTGATAAAGTCATACTGCAAGGAGAAATACCGTGAATTCGGGATATTTTAATTGTTTCTTTTTGTTAGGATGATGAAGAGAATTCTTATAACGGTATGAGTATAATGACAGATTTGAGAAAATTAAGTAATCATCCGTTATTGTTACGTTACCATTACGATGAAGATCAATTAGAAGAAATATCGAAATTATTAGCGAAAGATCAGAGTTATAAAGAAAAAAAATCTGAGTATATCTATCAAGATTTATTGTATATGTCCGATTTTGAAATCTACAAACTAACAAGATTTCATAGGGTAAATTATAATTAAAAAAAAAACAACCCTCTATTGTAATTAATATTAATTTCTAGTGTATAGAAAAGTATAGTTTACCTGATAATTTGATAACAACCTCCGGGAAATTTCTGTATTTAGACAAATTATTACCGGAATTGAAACAAAAAGGCCATCGTGTCTTAATCTTTAGTCAATATGTTATTTTATTAAACGTAATGGAAGAATATTTAACGTTAAGAAAATATAAATATTTACGTTTAGATGGTAGTACTCCAGTTAGTGAACGGTAATGCAAATAATTTAATAAATCAATGATAATTTAATTGATCTTTTTAGACAAGATTTAATAGATGAATTTACCGAAAATAGTAGTATTTTTATATTTTTATTATCAACAAGAGCTGGTGGTCTTGGTATTAATTTAACAGCAGCCGATACAGTGATAATTCATGATATTGATTTTAATCCATATAATGATAAACAAGCTGAGGATCGTTGCCATCGTATGGGCCAAACGAAACCGGTTACTGTTTATCGTTTAATATCTCAGGGTACTATTGAGGAAGCCATGTTGGAGATGAATAAAGAGAAATTGAAATTAGAACGACAATTAACAACAGATGGTAATTTAATATCACTTGTAACAGTAATTTTCCTAATAGGCTGTGAATTTGTGAACGTAGGTCTAGTTATTGTTTCAACCGTTTGTCGGTAATGCAGATTACTGTCAATTTCGGCAGTTATCTGCATTACTAATAAGCGTTTGTCGGTAATGTAGATTACTGTGAATTTCCGATAAGTGGTTGAAGAAGTAGACCTACGTTTACGGTTTATTGCCAAAATTACCGTGGTAGTGTAGATTGTAGGATTAATTTTTGAAATTTGTGTCGTTTTAGAGAGTGATAATCCGGATGTAAAGAGTGTTGTTAGATTGTTATCGTCAGCTTTAGGTATCGATAGTTCAAAAGCAACAGTATTGGTATCACCAAAGAAAAAGACATGAAATTCGATTTGTTATTATTATTTCGTAATTAGTGAAAAATTCAAAACAGAAATTCCAATATTGTTAATTTATTAACAGTTACGTTTTTTATTGTTCCTTATATTAGTTTAATTTTGTAGTAGATCTGATATTGGTTCTTTTTATTTAATTTTTATCCAATTTTTCGACATATTTTTAAATATTGGTAATAATAAAATATTGAACATAACCACCTAGCAAGAATTTCAACATCGCTATTAACCCCCGTTTTTCGGTAAGTACACTGGAATTAATAAGAAAACCACNAAAAGCAACAGTATTGGTATCACCAAAGAAAAAGACATGAAATTCGATTTGTTATTATTATTTCGTAATTAGTGAAAAATTCAAAACAGAAATTCCAATATTGTTAATTTATTAACAGTTACGTTTTTTATTGTTCCTTATATTAGTTTAATTTTGTAGTAGATCTGATATTGGTTCTTTTTATTTAATTTTTATCCAATTTTTCGACATATTTTTAAATATTGGTAATAATAAAATATTGAACATAACCAC
>JACDRQ010000527.1:0-36279 GCA_013841215.1 Hycleus cichorii
TGAGCCTATTTCTTTGCCTAACCTGTATAGAGAGAGATATATCTATCCTTTTCACGATTCAATTACGAAATTTTGAAATGACAGTTTAGAAGGTTATCCAATATAATTTTTAAAGCGTAGCAAAATTTATAACGGTAGTTTATAAAGACAGAATGATATCTACTGTTGGTATCACTGAAGGCATAAAATCCTANGTTTGTTACATTCTTCTGTCATTTTTGAAACATAACCTCAGAATATTTGTTTTCAAGCGGTTTTTTTGAGCGGGTTTTGTGTTTCGGTTAGAGCTTTTTTAATATTTAAATGTTTTAAAAAAATATAAATTTTGATTTTTCCACAAAAAAGAAATGTATATTCCCTCGATAATTCAATTCATATGATTTGAATTTTTCCATGTTCTGTCGTTTTGTCCAAATTTCGCAATTGAATCTTGGATCGAGTTTGTAAGAAAGTTGAGCTGAAAAGGGTGTGTGTGGAATCACCGATCAGTGAACAGAGTTTTGGTTGACGAGGTGCTGGTTCCTTATTGAATTTTTCGGTGGTTGTGAGATAACCACGGCTCTTGATTCCCGATTTTGATTTTTATAGTTAGTTTTTTTAAAACTTGGACTCATGCATTAATTGTCGACTTCTGACACTTGTTTTTAATATACTATTCTAATTCATGATTAACTATCCGGAGTGTGTCGGGGAAGTTATTAGGCCGGTTTTTAGATTCGGCCCCTTTCAAATGTTTTTTTAATATTTTTCCTCATAACTTGACAAATATAGCTTATTTTCTGTACATGTTCACTGTACATTTTACAGTGATATAACGATCCGTGGAAAACAGGTTTTTTCCGTTTTTCTTCGCAAAATCCTAGAAAAACGGAAAAATTCGTTTTCCAAGATCGATCATGAATGAAAAGTTCATTGGCCACTATCAGCTGTTTACTACTATTTTGCTCTTGAATAGTGTAAGAGTCTTTATCGCTTGTATTTGTTTATTTTTTCAACTGCTTGACACTCAATACGTTTGATAACCGACTTTTATTGTTTATGCAGTTCCAATAATTGAAACTGGGGAAAAAATGAAAGACGCCGATCATCTTTGAAATGAGGCAGAAAATAAAAATAACAGTATTAAAAATATCAAGTAATTCAAAAAATAAAGAAACGCAAGTGATAAACAATCTTACATTATTCAAGAGTAAAATAGTAGTAAACAACAGATAGTGGCTAATGAACGTTTCATTCATAATCGATCTCGGAAAAGCAATTTTTAAGTTTTTCCAGGATTTCGTGAAAAAAATGAGAAAAAACAATTTTCCACGCACCGTCATATCACTGTAGATCATTTAATGTCAAATTTACAATAAGGTCGACCGCAACATTTTCCGATTAAAGCGGTTTTTCACCAATTTCCCAATGAGTGACGAGGCTCAAATTTTGGTAAAATATTCGCTGGGGACTACCCTACAAAACTTCAAAATATTTTTCAAATCGGCCTGCAATTAAAGGGGGCTGCCATGAGAACTGGGAACGTTTGGTTGAAAAACACGGTATATTCAACAACAATTTTTGTGTTTCTGTTAGGGAAAGAAAATAAAAGAAAATCCTGTTGATCAGTTGTTGTTAGGAGTGACATCATTTCCTTTCTTTGATGGAACAACCGAAAAACTGCAGTTTTTCGCCCTTATTAATGTTACGACTAGATTCGAATAGAAATAGGAATAACCGTATTTTAAGATTCCTCCATCTTTATTTAAGTCAATGTGCCACAAGAGTGCGACAGGGAGCGCAAATCTCCTAAAGCTGGTTTTTATCGAACACTTGTAAAATTCGAAACAGGTAAATTTTCTTCTGGACGAAAGTGGTTTGTTAGGCCAAGAGACTAAGGGTGGGCGGCCCAAATCGCCATCGTTTTTAATATTTGTCCACCTACTTTGTCTCCTTCTATCTTACTATCCCCCTGTCTATCTCACCAATGGGCCTATTTATCTGTCTAACTTGTATACAGAAATATGTGCAGGTAAAATCAAACATAGATAACTCTTTCAGTATTTTTGCATACCATTCCGATGTCGGTCTAAAATATTAAAGAAAATTATGATTTCCTTGAAAATGAACAATGTAGCTAATCGTATAATAATAGTAGTGTAAATTTTTGAAAAATATCTAACAATAAAAATAATTGTTAATGTTAATTCTGAAAGAGTTGCCCAGAAGTAAAAAATAACAGTATTACATAAAATACCAACATTTTGTTTTGCTTCTGCTATCCATCTACCATGTAAATGGGAAAAACCATTTCATTTATCATAACAATTTTTCTAAATATGGACCTGTCTTTCACCCATCTGTACGTCCCTCTTTGATTTATTTATTAGGGTATACCTGTAAAACTCAACCACTAAAACCCATAGGTGTAGTTAGATGCTCAACTCTGGAGGTGCTGGAGTCCCCAAAAGAATTATTAAGAAAATTGATTGTGTAGGTATTTATTTAATTGACTCGTACTTAAAAATAAAAACAAAATAGGAATCCTACCTAAAAGAAATATTAATGAAATTTATTTATAAATCCATTGCCCTAAGAAAAATGAGTTTTTTAATACTAAGATACCGACGAAAAGGAACTAAATAGAAATATTTAAATGAAATTACGCCTGAAGTCTTCTGTTTCCCTTTCCAGCAACTTTTATAACTTCTTGTAAAATCTCTTCGATATCAATTTTTTTGGAAAAAGAATTTTCTATATTATTGCTAAATCTATTCTGAGTCATAGTACTTCTTAATCATGTTTTAATTTTGCGCATAGCCGAGAAGGACCTTTCACAAGAAGCTGTATTTATTGGTAATATAAGCGCTATTTTATATAGGTTAAGGAAGTTGCTAAAAGTTCCGGTGCTTAACAAATTCTCTAGTTCTTTTCTGTTAATGTGGTCTGTTAAACCGTTTTTTAAAAGTAATATTTCAGCCTTTAACACGTCTTTTTTTGTTTTATTGTCGATAAATTTTAAACTATCTTCGAAGTTAATATTTAAAAAACTATCAACAGCTTGTGCCATTTCCTGACTCCAAGGAAAATCAAATTTTCAAATGACCGACGAGTTCATCTAATATGCGATAGTAGATGTTAAATCGAAAACAGTCTTTCGTAGCTGTAAACGTGTCAACATCATTATCAAAGTTATCTCTGAAATAGATCCTATAATAGATAAAACGACGTAGTCTTTGAGAGTTTTTAATTGACTTCTTTTCCTTTTTGAATTTCTGGTAAACTCTATTTCAATATTGTTCCTTTTTGCTATAATTTCGACTTCTTGCCATAATACATCAAATGTTTTGGTTTCAGGATTTCGCTTCTGTTCAAGGGTTTTAATCACACCAATTATTATCGAAGTAGATTCAGCTAAAGTTGCTTCTTTTCCTTGAAGTTGTTTATTAAGGATATTTATGATCTCTAATGTATCAGGCAAGCCACATAAAAGTGCAAGAAACCTATTTGTTGTTACACATTTTAGAGAGACCTACTGCTTCTACAGCATTTCTATTTTCGTTTGTGTTGACTTCCTCATTCAGTAACTGAAGAATTAGCGTAAAATTATTTTTTACCCCTTTACAATTTTCAGCTCTGCAATTTCATCTTGTATCACTTGATTTTGTCAACTCGCTGACCCTCACATTCATGTTTCTTTGAAGTTCGATAAACCTATAAAAAAATTAATGATGCAGTGAAAAAACAATGACGTTCTACGATACAGTTAAAAGGAAGAAAAATGTAAGAAGAGGCTAATCACAGTTTAAAAGAAAATAACATTTGTTGTTTTAAAAATGCATGTGTTAATACATGAATCCTAAAAAAAGTTGTTTGGAAAACAATTTTTTTCTAAAGTCATAAAATACAGTACTGTCAAGAAAACATCCAGAAAATAAGAATAAATACGTTTTATTATAATTTCAAAATCATAATTTCCATATAAGTACCTTTCATGTGAAGACGGCTGCGAAAAATGCACATAGAGAGCTTCCAATGTTTTAAAAAATTCCTTAACACCTTCAATGCCTTTACATGTGTCAACAAGGGGCAGATTCAGTCTATGGGCCATATAATGTATTTATATAGCCTCTGGATAAATGTCTCATAACTTGGCTTGTAATTCGCCAATTCTTCCGGACATAACACTAGCGCCATCGTACGACTGCCCGACAATTGGAATATTGCACAGTTGAAGGTCTTTTAAAATATTGCTTAACATTTCACATAAACTTGTGGCAGATCTTTGATTAGAGCAATTAAAAAATCCCAGAAAGTTTTCTTGTATTTCAAAATCACTGTTTAAATACCTAACACACAAAGATAGTTCCTCTTGCTTCGTCAACTATGGTACTAAACATTCCACAGTTTTTAATGTTATCAACTATTCCCTTTTTAATTAAATCACAGATAATATTTATTATTTCATTTTGAATATCAGGACTGCTAAGATTAAAATATTTATTGTACGAATGTAAAAAACTCACGCTGTCTGGAAAACAACTCGCAAATTTCTTTTAAATTTCCTTTATTATCCGAAGTTTTACTTTCATCACGGCCTCGCAATGGAATACCTTGACAAGCTAATGTCATTATAATATCAACGTAATCATCACTATTCTGTTCTACATCACATCGATTACCAGATTCTTGTGCTATACAGAAAACTTAACACCATTCTACATCCATTAGAACTGAATAATCTTCTTAATTCTATTCATCGCGACCAATTTACAACATCATTGGAGTTAAAATATAAGAAGAGATTGAAACTTAACCACCTTGTCCACAATGAACAACATGTTATTCGTTTTCGTAGTCAGAGGGTTGAAACAAATGTTGGATATGACATCGTTGATAATGAGGATGGTTTGTTTACATTTAAAAATAATTTTACCAACTTATCTGATATTAACTTTACTAATGATGAATTGACTTATTAAATAAGGGTCATAAATTATCTATTTCACAAAATAGTAGTATCCATAATATTGCTATAGATTTGGACGCTGCTTTAATCGGACACCCACAAGAAAGTGATATCAGACATCAGATATCAGAAAGTGATATCAGACTGTTAAAATCTATTGAAAATCAAAATACTAGATTTAATAAGTATTATAACTCCAGATCTAATGATAATCATTTCAACTATAATTATGAACACATAATCAATAACAAAACAAAAAATAGTTGAAAATAACGCCATATATACCAAGGCGGATAAACATGCGGGTAAATCGATTTATCTTGAAAAAACTCTTGATTTTTTCAATAATAATAATTACAAACAAGTGAATAAAAGTCCTATTAACAACATAATTAAGAACATTAAAAAGTTTATCAATTCATCGAGAGAGACACTGGTCAGATTTGAAATTAATCCAAATAAACTGTTACCTATGAATCCTAAACTATACTCTACTCCCTAATTAAACTCCATAAACCCCACCATCCTATCAGACCTATCAGTACTTTTCACAACGCCCCCACTGAACTTTTATCTAAAGCTTTCCTAAAAATACTAAAAACCTGTAATTTTCGACCTGAATATACTATAATTAATTCTTTAGATGTCACAAATAAACTTAGGGATGCTAATATTAATGATTTCAATGGTTTGAGGATGGTCTCTTTCGATGTCACTAACTTATACTCTAACGTACCTTTAAACCTTACGAGGAAAATTCTTAAGGGGATAGTTCAGTGAGAAGGTCATTTTCAAAACAAAAATTTTCGTGCATTTTCCAATGGATTTTGATGATCTAAACGGCATTTGAAAGAGCATTTCTTCGTTGTTGTCGTGAATTATCAGGTTTTTGGAAANCGACATCTATTTGTGTGAACCGTAGATCAACTTAAATGTGGCAACATTGCTGCGATTATTGACGTTTGTGCAATTTTTTTTACTGAAATTTTGCAATTTTCAGGTTACAAATCCTGAAAAAATGTCTTTACCGATACCGGGACTTGTATCGCACACACGTAAAGTTCAAAGTTTGTACAAGAGGGCTTTAAGAAATCTGGAAGCCTGGTACGATCGTAGGTAATTTCTAATATAATTATAAATTTTGAGGTTATGTTATGTAATTTGTTTGTCTTTTAAACTAAGGGAAGTTTATCGATATTATGCTGTTAAATTGCGCCACCGTTTCGATCAGAATAAAGACATCAAAGATATGCGTGTAGCCAAGGAATTATTGATAAATGGTGAAGAAGAATTATTCAAAAATCTCCACTGGCATCCACGAAAATGTACCAACAACAAAACCTTATTCGACAAATAAATTAAAATTTTATTATTTTGTAGACCCGTTATCGCCCGGTGGTGTAGCTTATGAACGGGAAGTCATCCCGCCGGATTGGGTTGTTGATTATTGGCACCCGTTGGAGAAGGCCCAATATCCGGAATATTTCAAAAGACGCGAACAACGTAAAGAGGAATACATTAAACTGTGGGAGAAGAAATTTGGTAAAACCGAATCAACGCCTCATTAAACAACAATTGTAATTGTAGTCAATCAATAAAACTGTAATTGTTATAAATACGTGTCGACATTTATTGAGTTACAAATTATTTTTATTTAAATACAAACACGTTAGAAACTTTTAGAATTAGTGAAACAAATTACACAATTCCGGGTGAACTAATGAATTTTACAAAAATTTTGATAACACAATTTTGCAACTAATTTATCCACAATTTTCTTGGATTAAACTCCTAAAATAGTTAATTTCTGTTTTGTACTGTAGACAGTTAGTGGCATCCATAATACTGTGAATGTTGGTTAAATTGTTAAAAATCTACTATTTGTTAATTTTAATTTAATTAATTATCCAATAAAGTGTGCCATAATTAATGACGAAAAAATGGCATAAGAACAATTACCGTTAGTGTAACTGTTCGATATACTATTCTCTTATCATTTAAGGCACTTGGTCCACATTATTATTATCGTTTATTATTTGAGTTAATTTACATTAATTTAATTGTTCAATTATAATTATCGGCCTTTACAATGGACTTGATTTGTTAAAAATGCATATTTTAGGCAGTTTCTCTTTAACTAAAAGAATTCGACTAGTTACCAATTAACGCATGACTAGTTTGAAAATAGCTGTAAACGGGGCCAAATTATTGGTATAAGATTGTTTTTTTTTTAATTTATCCATAAAGTTTCTCTAAAATCGCCGTCGGGGCATCGGCTTGATACCGCGATATTTGCCTTAATAAAGCGAATTTTTTCATCCGCCCCTTTGACGATTCCATATCGTATAATGTACACAAATTCAACAATAAAGATTCGTGTAATGCATGCACCGGATTCGATGCAATTGCCGTTTCTAATACAGAAATTGCCTCTTTCAAATGACCACCATATAATAAACATACACCCATATTATTTAATATCATAATATTTGTTGGTTCTAATAAACTAGCTTGTTGGAAATATGTATAAGCTTCATCGAAATTATTTAATGCTACAGCTAAGAGACCTCTATCGACATATTCGCGTAATTCACTATTATTACTATTATTTGTGAGACGTAAATTTCGAGCTTCTTCAAAACATTGTTCAGCACCATTAATATCGCCAACTTGTAAATGTAGACGGCCCAATGCTGAATACAACATATGGGATGGCGCACTGTCTCTACAATTTTCAAAAATAATAATCAAAATTATTATCATTTACATTCAATTAAATTGTAACTAACAATAGATTCACTTGGAACCTTGCAGTATTCTCTAATTTTTTAGCGATTCGTTGCCATGACAACGCTGCAGATTGACAGGTTGATAGTCTTTGAATAGGACTCATTCGTTTCAATTCACAGGAGTCAATAAAGGATCTTTGTTTCAATTCCATTGTATGTATAATTGAACAGGCAAAATAGAGTGTTGACATGGTAACGAATTGTCAAAAAGTTGAAGAATACGACTGTTTAATTCCAGAATTTTTAAAATAAACCTTTTATATCATAATACTCATTAGAAAGTTTATTTGAATGATTTGAAAAATATTCTAAGGGTTTATAGGAGGGTTCTTACAAATCATTTTAGCAAAATTAGAGCCTCGTAGCTTATCGGCTAGTTGGCCAAAAAACACTCGTTTCTTACCATTTTGTAATCTTCAAAAATGAGCCACACATGCTAAATGACTCAGAATGACCAAAGAATGCTCCCAACATTGTTTTTTTTTATTTTTCTCCACTTTATTCTGAAATGGGTAGTAATATTTTGCTTTTATTCCAGAATACCATGAAGAAAATTGAAAAAAAAGTGTTATTTGGCGTGCTTAAGTCGTTTTCAAAAATCGCAACATTAAGTAACATGAGCGTTTTTGACCAACTTGCTAATGAGCTACGGGGTTCAAATTTTTGGAAACTCATCTCCAAGGACCCTCCTACAAATTTCTGTAGTATGTCCGCTCCTAGCTCATTCGTTTCAATCACAGAAATCCAATAATAATAGAAGATGGACATTTATATTTCAATTCCCATTGTATGTATAATTGGAGACAAAAATAAAATAGAAACTGTCAATTTTCAGTGTTGACATGGTAACGAATTACCAAAAAGTTACAGAATACGACTGCTAATTCCAGAATTTTTAAAATAAACATTTTACATCATAATAGAAAGTTTATATGGCAACTCCCATTATTTGACAAGTGATTTGAAAAATATTCTAAGGATTTATTTCTTATAGATCATTCTACCAAAATTTGAGCCTCGTAGCTTATTGATTAGTTGATCAAAAAACACTTGTTTTTGCCCATTTTGCGATTTTTAAAAATGAGCTACACATCCCAAATGACTCAGAATGATAAAGAAATGCTCACAAGTTTGGTTTCTCTTAATTTTTCCTCCATTTTATTCCGGAATGGGTAGAAATATTTTGCATTTATTCCAGAATACAATGAAGATAAATGTAAGAAAAATTGTGAATCATTTGAGGTGCTTAATTCGTTTTCAAAACACGCAATAATAATCAAAATGAGCGTTTTTGATCAACTTGCCGATGACCTACGAGGTCGAAATTTTGGGCAAATCATCTCCAAGGACCCTCCTACAAATTTCTGTAGTATATCCGCTCCTGGCTCATTCGTTTCAATCACAGAAATGTAATAATAATAGAAGATGAACATTTATATTTCAATTCCCAAAGTGATTTGAAAAATATTCTGAGGATTTATGGGAGAGTTCTTGATAATCATTCTAGCAAAATTTGACCCTCGTAGCTTATCGGTTAGTTGGTCAAAAAATACTCGTTTCGGGCCATTTTGCAATCTTCAAAAATGAGCCACACATCCCAAATGACTCAGAATGATGAAACAATGCTCCCAACATTGTTTTTTTTCTTCATTTTTTCCACTTTGTATTTATTTCAGAATACCATGTAGAAAAATGGACAAAAATTGTGTCGTTTTCAAAAATTGCAACATTAGTTAAAATGAACGTTTTTGACCAACTGGCCGATGAGCTACAAGTGTCAAATTTTGGGAAAATCATCTCCAAGAACCCTCCTACAAATTTCTGTAATGTATCCGCTTAAAATAACGCGGAAACAGCCCCCAAAACTTGTGGGAATAGAAACAGAATAAAAATTAAAAAACAAGAACCTGTGGCAGAGTTCCTCCATTGTGACCATTGCTAATTCATAATCTTTTAACGTTAACGCACAATTGACAATCGAATGCATGACACGTGTCCCGCGTCCTTGCCATAAACGTATCGATTCATTCCGGTCACTTTCCGTAATTTCCATTGGACTACCATCCTCACATAGACCTTGTTTCAAATTATCCAACATCTATAAATAATAAATCAATGTTAATAAATAATAGAAATTCTGATATTCAAATATACTTGTTTTATTGTAGCTTTCATGTCGTATAATCTTGTTAATGATTCTTTCGGTTTACCACAATGCATCGGTAATTCGCTTAATAATAAACGAAACGAAAACGAAGCTATCGAACCGGGCCGACTTCCATACATTTCCGGATAAAACTAGAAATTAAAATTATCGATTCGTATTTAATAAATACCGTAAAACAACCCACTTGATAGAATACATCAGGTTTATCTAATTGTCCAAATGGTTCAGCTTCCGATTGGGCAACAGCATAAGCTTTCGTTTTAACCAACAGTGCGATTCTTGTAAACCACAATTGTAATGAATGTGGTGAATGTTTACTAGGATGTCCTTGGCGTCCTTTACCTTGTCCATAGATTGTTAATAATCGAGCCGTTAAATTGATTGCTGAACGATAAGAACCGGCTTGTACTAATTCCCTTAAGCCTCGTTCATCTTGCGTTACATCACTCTCTGTTAGAATATTCCGTTGGGCCGCTTCCGTTTCACCCAAACATAACGTTACTGCTTCGATAACATTATCGCCCTGGAAATTTTCGATTTGTTTTCAAATTTATTGTTTGATTTAAAAGTTACCAAGTCTTCTTCCAAGAGGACACCGGGCATTGTTAGGAGATCGCGTTCGGGGAAATAGGTGCCGGGCGGCGATGTCGAACAGGCTATTAAACATTGTCTTGTCCGTTCGCTGGGTATCCAAGCGTCCCGACGGCGGTCTATCTCCGAACCGGCCGCTACTCTCGGACAAAATCCATCCTAAAATTCGTCGAAATTAACCAATTTCTACCGAAATATTTGGAATATTTACATCATTCGTTGTGGTAATCCCAAGGTCCGATATTAGCCCATTTTTGGCTATATTGTGACTATTGCCGATTAGATCGAAGAACGATGAAGTCGGATCTTTGGGTTGCGGTGGTGTTTCGGCGAATATCCGACAAACTTCCGGTTCGTTTTCCTGTTGTTTACCGGTTTGATTGTCGTCTAATTTCAAATTTTCCAGTTTCATCGATGCGGTTTCAATTGGATCTTTTGATGTTGTCGGTGTTGATGAGAATTCGGTCGTTTGATATTCTTGATCGTGGTTGATTTCCGTATCGTCCGGTGTACCGAAATATTGACTTAAGGACGGTGTTTGTTGATTTTCCGACATTTCTGTTGTTTTACGCCGAAATTTCTAACAGAAAAATAAATACACAAATATTTAAAAATAGAACGAATCGAAAATATTCGGAATTAACTTGTTGACATTGACAACTTAACAACTCGAATGACATTTAATCTTGACGTTTGATTGTGCCGACTAATTGTAGACTACCAATTCTACCCCTTCAAAAAAATTAAATAAAAAAATAACCCCCGATACTATCTAAATCTATTTCAATAGTACACGCGATTATTAATAATTTCACACAGCTTAATTAGATACTTGAATATTTATAAATTAATTATTTATTAGGAATCGTAGTGCGTCCGGGAAATAATCACAAAAGTCGCATAGTTGCCAGATTGTTCAATTAACAACAAAATTTAATTTATTAGCTTTAAATCGAATTTAAATGTAATTAGAACAAATTTTCGGATTATTCAATTATTAAATATAATTGGATATTGAAACGGCCAAATTTAAACCAAATTTCTCAAAATCCAGTGTTGCCAATACGAGATAACCGTATTCAAAATCCAAAATTTTACAAATTTTGCAACTTTCAAAACAAAAAAATAAAGCACTAGTTCATTTCTAATCGATTTTTGTACATTTCAACTAATTCTAATTAATTCAAATTCATTCTAGTTAATAATTGGTGTTAATATTTGATGAATAATTATAAAATTTACCCATTTAAATCCGAAACTTTTTCGTCGATTAGTTAGAACAAAACAATTCGGCTTCATTTTTATCGAATAGTTTTCAATACTGAATTTATTTGTATACACGTACACTGACGTTCATTAGGAATACAAAATCGATTATTTTTTAAATGGGTTGATGACCGAAATATTTGTAAAGTGTATTACCATGGGAAACCACTCATCGAAAATAAAATTCCAGAAAACGTTTACAAATTGATATTTATTTTACAAAAATAATCCAAATTGACTTATTTAAATACTATGGGATTGTAATACGTATAAAAATAACGTAATTTCGTATATTAATTAAGCAATTTAAGTACTTTTATAGGACTCCTCACTGCATACACTGTAAAAATCGACATCTTTACCGGAACTTGTAGATCGGACGCTATAATAGGACCTGGTGCTAAATACACTCGAAGTGCTCTCTGTTCGTGGTCTTGTTGATGTTTGTTCTACAATTACACCATTCTCTTTATGATTAACAGTAGGATTTGTATTAATTACACTAATTGGATTAGTTTGAGATTCATTGGCTATAAATTTACGATTTTATTGATGAAAATTCAACAAAAATCGAACTTACGTATATTTTTTAATTCATGTTCGGGTTTTGTAGCTTTACTTCTACAACAGCACATTTCCCAAAACATTTCTCTAAATTATCACGTTTGCTGGCGATTTTTTCAAGTTTCTATAGAAATAATAACATAGTTGAACCCTGAAATTGTCGGGTTAAAGGTAGAAATTTGCGATAACAATTGATAACAGTTACTCACCTTTATCAACTAATTAATTTAAAACAAATAAATGATTATCAGATGAAAGTCTCGTTATGTTCCATTATTTAAACTATACTATTGTAGCTTTTGTACTCTTTTCTCATTGATATCTTATTTGATTTATCAATAAATAGCCTTATCAGTTTTGATAAGCCAGCAATTTTGGATGTCTTAATTCAATGAATTTTACTATTGATTTTCCGAATTTACAATAAAGTTTTAATTTGATATTTTTAATCTAATAATAATCAATCACATCGGAAATTAGATGAATTTATTTTGAATTTCCCTCATAAATTGGATGTTAATTAGCTAATTGTCGCGCAATCGTCGAGTTGATCAATTGGTAACACTGAAGTTTGACATTTCTAGACAAAATTTATAGGTTAGATTCCTTATGTTTACACGTGTGGTGGTAGAGTTGAATCGTAAAAATGAGTTCCAGTGATTCCGAATTAAATGAAAGTGATATTGAGGTGAAATTCGATAATTATCTCGACAATTTCTAATATTTTTATTTTTAATTTTAGCTACAAGAAGCTCTAGCAGAAGGCCGGCTGAAACCCGGTATTAATGTACCTGAAGAAGCCCCAAAGGAGTTTATTAATAATATTGTTAGTATTATTGTAATTAATTGAGTGATGAGATTTTCAAATTGTCGATTTTAGGCTGGTTTAAAACAGAAATTAACCGATCTCGAATTAAAATTGCCGTGGATTGAACGTTTAGATTGCGTGAACGAACCGGCCCCACTGGCCCCAGAATTGGCGTTACAATTGCACATAACCGAACAGAAACGCGAGAATCAATTGAAGAATAATAAGAAATTGCCGCAATATGCGCCTAGTGAAGATCCGGTTTTGAATGATTTCAAACGGGAAACGATGTTCTATCGACAAGCACAAGCCACAGTACTTGAAGCGATACCGAAATTGAAATCGTTGAATATACCGACAAAACGTCCCGATGATTATTTCGCTGAAATGGCAAAATCCGACGAGCATATGCAGAAAATACGGCAACATTTGATGCAGAAAGAACAACAACAACAGCGCAGCGAGCGGGTTAAACAATTGCGCCAACAACGTAAAGAGGGTAAATTGTTGCAAGTCCAACAGAAATTAGAACGCCAGAAAGAGAAGAAGATGATGTTAGAACAAGTGAAGAAAGTACGGAAGGGACAATCGAAGGATTTAGATTTTTTAGACGGTAAAAGTGGTAATAAATCGAAAAAATCGATGGATAAGCGTAGAATACGCGATAAAAAATTCGGTTATGGTGGTAAAAAACGCGGTCTAAAACAGAATACAAGCGAAAGTACCGCTGGTGTTGGACAGAAAGCGAAGAATCGTGTTAAAAGTGGTAAAGTTGCAAAGAAACGACCTGGAAAGAACCGAAGGGTCAAGAATCGGGCCAAATCGCGCAAATAGTTTATAATAAAAATTGTAAAAATAGCGAGATTAATTTTTCTAACCACTTCTAATTTTTCTGTTATTTCGGTGATTTTGCTAATAAACGCGGCAACACTGTTACAAACGTCAAAATCTAACCAACAACTTTTGGACATGTCATTTAAAAAGTCTAGAATTTAAGAAATACACGTAATTGAAATTATTCCGTGTAAATTCATTTCCAGTGATGTATTAAATAATTTTTCCACAACAATCGAAATAATCCATAAACGAGTTTGATTAACACGATTTATATCGAAGAATCGTTGATAAGTAAGTTGAGGTTATGTTTCGATTTTTAATTCGTTAATCTTGTTAGATTTAATTCGATAGTTGCAGAGATGTCGGATTTCGGTGATTGGTATCGTAGTGTCCCTCTATTTACCCGATATTGGTTAACTTCAACCGTTGGTTTTACACTGTTGGGTCGATTTGGTATTTTCAGTCCGATAAATTTGATTCTATTGTATGAACCATTGAAGCGTTTCCAAATTTGGAGACCAATAACGGCCGCACTATATTATCCATTAAGTCCAAATACCGGTTTCCATTATTTGATTAATTTGTACTTTTTGTACACTTATTCGAGACGTTTAGAAGAAGGTGTCTTTGCCGGTTCGCCATCAAGCTATTGTTATCTCCTCCTTTTCAACTGGATGTGTTGTGTTATTATTGGATTACTTGCAGAACTTCCTGTAAGTTTCTTGTTTTTCCGTAAAATAAGATAATTTTGTAAAATTACAGCTATTACTCGATCCGATGATTCTGTCCGTTCTCTACGTCTGGTGTCAACTCAACAAAGAAACCATCGTGAATTTCTGGTTCGGGACGCGATTCAAAGCCATGTACCTACCCTGGGTCTTGTTAGTATTCAATATGGTGATATCCGGTAATGGTATGTTGGAATTAGTTGGAATACTAGTTGGCCATTTGTATTTCTTCTTAAAATTCAAATATCCCCAAGAATTGGGCGGTCCGAGTCTATTAGAAACACCATCATTTTTGAAACAATATTTCCCCGATCAATTCGGGGGTGTACACGGTTTCGGTGTACCACCGCAACGACCACCGGCCGCCGCCGCTGCCGGTGGTAATCAACGGGGTGGTATATTTCGTGGCGGGCATAATTGGGGGCCAGGACGTACCCTTAACGGTTAAATTTTCTATCAAAATTTCAATATTAATTGTGTTTTGTTTATTTTTAAATTAAATTAAATTAAAATTAAACATTTAGTGGATTATTATTTTCGCCGGTTGGTATCATTGTTAACCTTGACACGCCTGTCAATTGTCATCGATTTTGACGTTTGCTGGATACAAACGTAAAGTATTCGGTGAAATTCAACAAAAACTACGCAATTCGTATTGTTTTAATTATAATTTCAATTTAATTAGTATTACAAAATAGGTAAACTTATATAATTCGAATTTTGAATTACAAATTATTTCTAACCTCAATTGTCGATTAGTATTGGTTATGGATAAGGCGCATCCGGCCGTTATTGAACAAGATTTACAGGAAGAGGGTCAATTCGTTGTTGATGATGTTAGTAAAATAATAAAGGACGCAATTGAATCTGTAATAGGCGGTAATGCTTATTCACAAAATAAAGTCAATGGTTGGACAACGGCCGTTGTTGAATGTTGTACGTCGGAATTAACGAAATTAATGAAACCGTACAAATATATCGTCACTTGTATTATAATGCAAAAGAATGGTGCTGGTCTACATACGGCCAGTTCATGTTATTGGGATAATAATACGGATGGCAGTTGTACTGTGCGTTGGGAGAATAAAACCATGTTTTGTATTGTCTCTGTTTACGGTTTAGCAATTTAAAAAAATTTATTGAAGGAGAATAAAGTAATTATTAATTATTAAGACAACGTGAAACGTGAAAATATTCCAATGTCTAGCCACATAATCACACAATTTAGATCGATTAATTCGCCTTATTATTGCAACTAATTAATTTATATCAATTAAATTATACAATGAGTTCATATTCTAGTGATTATTTTGTTACGTATTAGTTTAATACAGTTTTTTTTTAATTTCAGAAGATGGTGTATTAGTTTTCCGTAATCGATTCCTAAATTAGCGACTTTATCGTTTAAAACTCATACCAATCGTTTTTCTAATTTTTTAGACTTCCTGCTAATTTAAAGCCGGATTTAGGACAATTTCGGGCCAACTCTTGGGCTAAAAGATTTCCAAAACTACCTACCGATAATCCCTGGAAAACTTCCTTCACCTCAGCAAATCCCAAAGGACGCCTTAATTCGGTCCTGGTTAATTTTAGAAGCTTACAGACCTGTTTTCCTGTTATTTTATCCACAGAACTGTTGCAAAGCTACAAAATTGAGTCTTCTTGAAGAGCATCCAAGACAGGTTAAGTTATTCGTAGTTTCAAATTTAGAAAATTTTAAGGTAAGAAGGGGCGCTAATGATCGAACGATTTCAACAGCAATTTTCTATCTTTTATCTCCAAAAATAAGCGAGTTATCGATTACTGAATATTTGATGACTCGACAATTTCTTGGAATTTCCCGGAACTAGCAACTCGACTGGAAAATTTCGTGGAGATTTGGAAAGCGCTTTCCATTTTCTATAAACTCTGTCGGAATCACTAAAAAATAAACAATATTGGGGAAGTTATGAGCAAAATACAAAAATATTGTGAAATATTACGAAAACAGGCTTCCAAATTTTCCCCTATAACTCAAAATTTAATCGAAATTTTCTGATAGCGAAAAAATCCTTGGATTTAATTTGAAATACTCGTTTTAAATCTGTTTTAAATTTTGCAATATCTCCAAAAACAAGCGAGATATGCTTGTTAAAAGAATATTTATCATGCATATTTAAATTTAAATTGGAAAGGCAATGGCATGGGCCTCCTGCCTTTAAAAGTTTGAATATTGCGTAATTTCTAGTCAATTTTATAATCCGGCACTCAAGTCTCAAAGTTCAAAATTAATAATTCTATCCAAATCTTAAACTACTACAGATAATACAAATCATAAGAGCAAGATCAATATTTTAAAGGGCGCCTAAAACTTAATATTTTATGGCGATATTTATCGCTAATATTGCGAATAATCAACCACTTGAGTTGATCATTCTAGAAATTGGGGAAGATTTATTGATGACCACATCCCCGGCGCAAACTCGCCTACCCCTTGGAAGAACCCTGCAATATCCTTGTTATCGTTGACAGGATAATACAGCGCCGCCACTGCGCTTTGTTTTGATCCTACCACCACCATGATCACTACAACGTAATCGCGTATATTTCTGTATATATAAATTTTCTACGGGCTCGACGAATTTCCCGAAAATTTACAATTATTTTAGTCCACACTACGGATAGTTTGCGTGTTGTGCTTTTGAGTGTTTGTTGTGTTTATGTGTGTATATTTGTATATAATCAACCATGTCGGTTTATAATTAAATTTAAATTTCCATAATGACGGAACGAATTCGAAGTAGTACGACTAGTACAACGACAACGGGCTATCAATTTTCCAATACCAATAAAATGGAAAACGAATTAAGCCCTAGAAAAACTATGCTAGTATTGGTGATTGTTGTGGGTTGTTTTGCTGTATTATGGCCGAAAGTCTTCTATCCAATGTTGGTGGGCACGGTGAATCAACACATCAAACCTAGCCCCATTGATAAAATGACCGGTAATTTTCTCTATTTATCCACCAATTTCTCAATTTTTTTCTATTATTATCCGTTTGAAAATTGCTCTATCCAGGATGTTGTGATGTTATTTCGGAAACTGATATCAATACGATTAAAATTATGAGCGAATTATGTGGAACAATAATCAAATCGAAAGAAGACAAGGATCAGAAACGATTAAATAATCGAGAAATCGTGCAGATTTGCCGTCAAGAAGTTTTAGAGACTTGCGGCATCGATATTGCTGCTGTACTGCAAGAACAAATCCGTTTAGGCCAGAATACCAAGCAAATATTGGATGAAGTACGTTCTTTAAATGGTTCATTATGTTTGAAATATAATTACGGAATTGCCCCGTGGCGTTTAGGCGTTCCGCATAGAATCACCATCAAAAACGATAACAGTAAGCCGCCAAAAACCGAGAAATTCGATTGAAACTAACCCGATTTGAGTGCTACTAACATTCGCTTTATAATCTCTCAATTTACAGTTTAATTAATTGTGTTGAATTTGCAGATATTCGCCAAGAACGGCCGCACCATCTGCGTTCCGAGCTGATTCATCCAGCGTTTCGGGAACGTGGTCGGGCTATTCCACCGCAACCCCAACAATCGCCGAAATCATCGGCACGGCCACCACCGCGCATTGTGGAAGGCAGGGTGAGTTATTGAAATGTGCCCGTAATGACCCGTTAGAAATTTATTTTGGACTACAGTCGGTTTCCGAGCTAAGCGTAATTATTACGTTGGTAATCGGCCAAAATGTTATTTTTGAAACGACGAAATCTTCTGTCGCTAAACACAAACCTACACACAAGAAGACAATAAAATTTTAATTTTGATTGAGATTTTTCTATGGGGACAAGGTGGGAATTGTAGATCACGGTCGGAGAGCTATTTTATTTGTTTATTTCGAATTTCAACTAATTTTCAAGGTGTTGTTTATGCGAATTTTTGCCAAATTTCGATGACAATTATGAAAAATATTGCATTTAGTTCTATATCGGAATTCTTGTGATATTTTCGATCTATATAAAGTTGTTGGAAATAAATCATGACGTCTATTTTCTGTATGTTGGCACAAATCTATTTTTGAATATGAGAGATTATCTGTACGAATTTTTCACTCTATACATAATCTCTACTATCTTTAATTTTATATAATTGATGTTTATGTCATAATCTGCGTAAATTTAGAACGAATTTTTAATAGACTGGCGTATAGATCTTCTATTATTGTTATTAAAATCAATATTTTATCGGAAATAGTCTATTTTTAAGTTTGACAAGCCAATTTTAACGAAACTTCCAAAATAGATTGTTTATAAACTGCGTCTCAACTGATAGTATTCTTGAGAAATCTCCATTCTGAAATGATAACAATACGAATCGATTTTAGACCCAATTTTAATGAGACTAGAAATATTTTATTATGTAAAATAGGTCGTAGTTATTGATCGGATTAAAAATATTAGCCTCAATCTAGTTATTAAGCTATTTACATTATTAATTTTGTTAATGTAATGAAACATTTAATTTTATTACTCAATTTTAAGCAATAATTTTGTAAGTCCACGTAATCCTTTGGAGACTGAAGTGATCGTTATCAGTTTGTTGTATTTTAGAAGCATTTTTGGCCTTATAAGGGGCGAAACAACAATTTCGCGTCTCAGTTTTATGATTATGCCTTTATAACCTTCTCGGAAATCGAGTCTTGTCAAAACTTCCAAAAATAGCTTTAATTAAAGGTTAAAGATACTTTTCTGTTTGCCAAAATGACCTTATAAGGGATGAAACAACAATTTCACACTTACCTTCTCAGAAATCGAGTCTTATCAAATTTCATAAATACCTAACTTTAATTAATGATTAGAGATACTTTGCTGTTTGCCAAAATGACCTCATAAGAGGTGACACAACAATTTCGCGCCTTAGTTTTATGATTATTCCATTATAATTTCCAATCTTCTCAACCCTTACCTTCTTAGAAATCGAGTCTTGTCGAAACTTTCAGAAATAGTTTCAATTGAAGATTAGAGATTTTAATGGCTTGCTGTTCTCCAAAATGACCTTAGAAGGGGTGAAACAACAATTTGCCGCCTTAGTTTTATGGGGTTATATTTTTATAATTTCCAATCTTCCCAACCCTTTACCTCCTCGGAAATCGACTCTTGTCAACTTTCAAAAATAGCTTCAATTAAAGATTAGAGATTTTAATACCCTGCTGTTTGCCAAAATGACCTCATAAGGGGTAAAACAATAATTCGCGCCTTAGGTTTATGATTATGCCTTTAGAATTTCCAATCTTCTCAACCCTTACCTTCTCAGAAATCGAGTCTTGACAAATTTAATAAATGCCTAACTTTAATTAAAGATTAGAGATACTTTGCTGTTTGCCAAAATGACCTCATAAGGGGTGAAACAACAATTTCGCGCCTTAATTTCATGATTATGCCTTTATAATTTCCAATCTTCTCAACCCTTACCTTCTCGGAAATCGAGTCATGCCAAAACTTCCAGAAATAACTTCAATTAAAGATTGATTAGAGATTTTAATGGCTTGCTGTTTGCCAAAATCACTTTAGAAGGGGTGAAACAACAATTTCGCGCCTTTGTTTTATGATTATGCCTTTATAATTTCCAATCTTCTCAACCTTTACCTTCTCAGAAATCGAGTCGTGCCAAAACTTCCAGAACTAACTTCAATTAAAGATTAGATATTTTAATGGCTTGCTGTTTGCCAAAATGACCTTAGAAGGTGTGAAACAACAATTTTGCGCCTTAGTTCTATGATTATGCTTTATAGTTTCCAATCTTCTTCGAGTCTTGTCAGAACTTAAAGATTTTATTAGATTAGATTAGAAGCTCTTTTAATGTAATAAATTTCGTTAATTGCTGTTTTTTAGCTGTCTCACAATCGGTTTGATTTTGTTACAGCCCGGCCCGATTCCGGGAATGCGGCCAACAATCGGCGGTGCTGGTCATGTAGTACCGCCATCCAAACAAAGTACAAGCAGTATGAGTGTAATTATGCCAATTTATACAATTGGAATTGTAATTTTCTTCACTTACACTCTAATGAAGGTAAATTTCAAAGTGATTCGATCAGATTTGATTTCTAGCCTGTAATTTCGATCTAGATTATCTTTAAAAAGCAACCAGAGGGTGTTGGTGGTGGTTTGTATCCACCAATAGTGCCGGATCCACACTTTCGTAAAGAGGTTTTCGAATCGGATCGATCCCGATTACAATCAAGAGTTAGTAATGGCCGTGAAAGTAATAAATCAAGTAAATTAGGTAAATTTCTAGTTGTTGTTTTATAACCAAAAAAAAATTGTAATTGTTGAGACAATTTTGCAAAATTTTGTGCTACAATCACTAGGATGGGCAGAGCGTGATGCAAGTAAGTTAGAAAATTAAAAAAGAACACTACACAAAACTAATAATCAATGAAAAATCCCTTTCAACTGCCATCATGATACTAGATTTCATCTTGCACTTATCATTCATTATCATTATCTACTTGATGACACATTGCAAAATTTAGACACGAGTTCTTTTGAAATTCGGTACATTTGCTCGAATTATTCGAGGGATGGTTTTATTGCCGAATAAAGTCACTCTGTCTAGTGTAGCACAGGAGGGAATCAATCCAAATAGAGGACAACAAATGAATTTGTTTTGTTCGTTGTTAAAAAAACAGAAACCAATCTGTGTCTACAGGAGACGCAGAACTGGATCAACTCAGGCAACGGCTACGTGAAACAGAGTTGGCAATGGAGCGCATCGTTGAACAAATGGCCAAAGTGCCACTCAAATCTCAGGTGCGATCTCATCCCTCCTGATCCGCACTAGCAGCTTGGCTTGAGCTTTGCATGATTTCACAAAATCCCTCCTTATTTCCTCTATCCTAAATAGGAATACAGGCGTACTCTTAGATTTGTGCTTTTGGTCAACGGTACTGTGTATTGTTATTTATGTGTAATTGTCGAAATTTTTGAAAAAAAAGACACAATGGCACTATTTGTCCGTAGTTGTAAATGCCATGTCAGCTTTACTGGATGAGGTTGATCAGGAAATTGAGGCCCGACGAAAGTCAAATGATATAGCCGCACAGGTAACAGTGTTACCAACTTGTTTTATCAACCCTCCTAACCAAAAAGAAGTATAATTTTCTGACTTAACCCCTTAGCAACGCTTTAGCTTGCCTAGTATATTTTCAATTGAATTTTAATTAAAATTGAGTAGTAGAGTTGATTTTTATTTAGTTGCTCTATCGCTAAATTGAACACAATCAACACTCTTGCAAGAATTGCACCCAAAAAACTTCTAGGACTTGGCTAATGGATCTCTATCAAATGGTGATGCATTAAAACCGCATGAGAATAACGTGGCCGATGATCAACCAACTGTAAAAGTATTGGGGATGGAGATGCGGGCTAGTTGCGAAGGTGGCAAGAAGTGGTCGCGGCCTAGTTCACCAATTTTGCCAACAACAACACCACAACCCCCATCTGAGCCAGTACCACCGCCACAAGTACGCTATTCCGGTTTTATAGCTCCAGTTAATTGGGTTTTCTTGTAGGAAATCTACTTAGAAGGTGCTCTACCAGCTCAATCACATCTACTAGTTTCCGATTCTGCAACCGAACCGCAACCGAGCGATAGCAGCGAAGATCCTGCTGTTGTTCTTGCCGGAAAAATGACATTGTCTGTAATAAGTTTAGATTCTTCCGGTAAGTACAAATTTTAATAAAAACGTTGTATTTCAAAAGATTTTTGCCGAAATTATAATAATCATAGTTTCTTTGTTCTCTTCTTCTTCTTCTTCTTCTTTGTTGTTGTTTTCTAGAATAAATGGTGTAAAAATATGAAATCTGACTGTATCAGTCATAGAAATTGATAAACAATTATTGTAACAGCATGTATTGGATATATTTAATAAATTTTGTTTTGTGTTTTTGCTTCTATTTCTCTCGAAAAAAAGAACTTTTATTATTTACATCGGAAAATCAAAAGTTTTGCCTGTGTTTCGACATTTCAGCATCTAATCGAGTTTTCTTTGCTCGTTGTTATTATTAAATGATTTTCTCGGCATCAGGTACGTTATTATTTTAGCCATTAGATATCAATAAAACCTTAAAATAAAACTCCTTAGCTTGTAATTTTCGAAATTTACACTGAACAGTTACTGATAATGTTCATCTATTGTATTTGCGTTAATTTTTATTTACAACACCTTTTTGTTGTAATCTTAGCTTTTGCTAAATAATCTCAAAATTGTGCTACTAGTACAAGCACCTGGCCCGTATGTTTTGAATTTTTTGGTTGAATCATTGTAACATTTATTCTAGAAAAACAATTAGAACCGTCTTGTTTTAAGAGCAGTTATTTATTCGTTTAGAAAATGGTGGTGGTAATAAATCGGATGAAGAACGGCAAAAATTATGCGAAGAAATCGACGAGGAAATCAAAAATTTGGAGAAAGTTGCAGGAACGGAATCACAAACAAGCTCGGTACCTCAAGAACCGGAAAGTGTAGCGAAAGAATTCGAAATTATAGAAGAATTAAAGGATCCAATAGTAGATGTAATTGAATCTGTTAATGCAGAGATAACGCCTGAAGTATTAGAATCAGAAGTATTAGAAAGCAGGCAAGAAGTCCAAATTGATAAAGGATCAAATGAACAAATTCCACCGGGAGTTACAGAATTAGAATTAGAATCTGAAACTTTAGTCAAACAATCTGAAGCAATAGAAGAACCAATTCTTGAAGCCCAAAAGGAGAGTAGCGATACAAAAGAAATATTACAGTCAGAACTAGAACAAACAGTACCAAAAGGAGAAACTAAAATTACAGAAACTCCAGTTTTAGGAACTCAAATTGTGGAAGAAACTAAAACTGAAACAATCCAAGAAGCAACAGTAGAACCTGAAGAAGTTGAAAGTATCCAATTTCAAGTAGAGCCAAGCGTGAAAGAACATATCGATGAGAATATCGAAAAAGAAGTGGACGATTTAATCAACGAAGCTGTAGAACAAGTCAAAACAATACAAGACTTGAAAACAACTGCAGAAATTGAAGAAATCGTGGAAAAAACCAGTCGAGAATCCAGTGAAATTGGCAGTAATGAAGAAATTGAAATTGAAGAAGTCGTTTATACATCAGACGATGAAGATGTTGAAGAGGAAGAAGAAGAAGAAATAGAAGTTGAAGTTGATGAAGAAGAAGAAGAAGAGGGGGAAACAAGACAGGAAACTCATGAACATAAAAGATTCAATGGCGATACTGGCGCGGAAGAATCTAAACATACGACAACTACAAGCCATACGGTTGCCGAAAATGAAGTCTCTGAGGTATTTTTGAGTTAATTACATTTAATTTTATTGATAATCGACTTTTAGGGGACTGATAATGAGGAAGTTGAAGATGAAGAGGAGGAAATTATTGAAATCGTCGACGATGATGAAGAAGAACAAGCCGATGTCGGTTTGAATCATATTGCTGGCGGATCTGGTGAAGAAGATTGATTAGGAAAACTTAAAGACTCCACTTTTATATTGTTAGATTTTCATACGTTTTAGAGTTTCTCTTTTGTAGTTTATTCTAGTTACGGTTTCATTTATATTTATGATTATGTAGTTTATGTAGTGTTATTGGAAAGTTGCACTTAGAAGTTGATACGGTTGAAATAGGTGCACTTGTATGCTCAACATTATTGAAAGATTATTCACAGTCTAATCGTTTATTATTCTATTGTTTCTGATTTGTGTGCCAATTCTGTTAAATTTCTTGCTTGTTCTAATTGCGTATTATTTCTCGAATAAAATCCCTTTAAAAATGTATTTAATAATTTATTAAAGTATATACAGAACACGTCTACAATCTTTATTATACACACCAATTTTAATTTTCTGGTAGTTGGGTTACCCAATTTCCAGGCCGGTGGGCTGTTAGTGTCCAATCTTGATTAACGGATCGTATACCACCCTGTTGGGGCTTCGATACCGGTAACACGTTGTGGCCTTGTTGGTGGGCATATTTCAAACCGAATGCTATCGCCCCACAGGCCAAAGCTACCGTAAGACCACCCATACCGGTCTTTCTCCATATACCATAAACACTACCGGCATTAGCACCACCGATAAACCAATTCCATTTATCGTCTTTTTGGCGTAACGACGCTGCTATATTGCTGGTCAATACGAATGCTGTTGTGGCCCCGAATACTGGCCAGGCAAAATGAATATAACGTCCTAACGTTGCCATATAGCCCCCCGGTTTCGAATGTAACACAACATCAACGGTACCGGCAGCAAATGCAGTATAGGCTGCTGGTTTATACAAATATAACAATTTTTGAAAAACATCATACCCATCGGGACTCTCGTAATAATTAAACGGTTTTAAATCTTTCGACATTTCGATATTATGTAAAGTTTGACAGCTTAACCACCAAATTTTGACAGATCGTTGGTAACACTAAATTCCCCAAATTAACCACAATTAATCGAATTTCAACCCTTATCTACTCAAAACAACCACTAGAACCAATAATTACAGTTATAATTTATTCGGTATGTAGATTTAAAATTTAACAACCCCTAAATTTCGATAAATTCAATAATTTCGACAACAGTTGGCAACACTACATTGGCGCTAATTTTAAAATTAATTCGCTTCAAATTCATCTTCCGCCCCCAACATGTCTAGTTCGAATTGTTTCATTTCTTTCTCGTAAATAATCTGTTCGACTCGTGCAAGTATATCGAGTACCGCAGCTCGGGCTTCCGTTTCGATGAAATCCCTCTAAAATTCAAATTTAATAAACACAACCAAATTCGATCGAATTACCCATCGTTTGTAGGCGATTTCGCGTCGTTTGCCCAACAATTCCTCCAGTTCTCTCGATTGGATTTGATCGAAATCTTGATTGAATCGATACTTGATCAACCAATGTCCTAGATAATGGATCGGGTCTCTCGGTTGTTTCATTGTTAATTCGGCTAGTGCTTGAGTTAAAGGCCGGCCGATTGATGTTTTTAAATAAACAACTTCCTCGGATGACATTTGAGTATATAGCGAACTTTCTTTGGATAGACTTTTGATTTTTGGTAATTTCGGTTCGGGCTTAATTGGTGGTGCTAATTCGTTAAACAGTTGGTAGAGTCGATTGAAATAGCCGCGATTGTGGGCGTCTTCATACGTGATTCTTTTATCACTTAAAGTTAATAGAGTTCCGGAACTTGTCATTTTTAAGCCGTACTGTTTAAGGGTAGCTAAAATGATAATTCAGAAATAATTACAGGCGTTAAAAAATAGTTTACAAGCAAATTTGAGATCGATAGTCGATCGTTTCCAACAATTAATTTGCATTTTCTCCATACTAGAAATATAATTCTCGTAATCGTCGAGTATTATCGAAAAATTATCGGTTAATAGACAAGTTTCCGAGGCTGGCGTGACCCGTTGGGAGTAATTTCGGAAATTAATTTGGAATTGTTCGAAATAAAAATCCAACTCTGCCATCAATTCTTCAATAATTTCGGTTGTTTTCTAAAACAACAATAATCAACAATAATCGAACGAATTTTGAAAGAAATACAGCTTTCCGATGGTTCAACGTTATAAGTTT
This sequence comes from Hycleus cichorii, assembly GCA_013841215.1. Classification (NCBI taxonomy): domain Eukaryota; kingdom Metazoa; phylum Arthropoda; class Insecta; order Coleoptera; family Meloidae; genus Hycleus; species Hycleus cichorii. Next base: position 26,318 of record JACDRQ010000527.1, read on the forward strand.
CTGGTCTTGTAACTGCTCAATTTGTGCAAGTTCCGCATTCAATTCATCAGCTTTCTCGATCAATTCCGCATCGGTTAAATCCATCTCTTCTAAGGCTTTACGTTTTTCATCAATTTCGTCGATTTGAATTTTGAAATCGTACTGTTTCTCATAAATATAATACGATAGAATTGTCGATAGAAGTTCTAAAGTTTCAATAAAATCGATGCGTCGATTGATCTCTTTACGGATCTCTTGAAGCGTTTTGAACAGCTCATTGGTTTTTTTACTGGAATTATAGAAGAATTAGCGAATTTAATTGTTTTAATCGCCTATTACTCAATATTAAGAATATTTTCTTTAGAGTAGAACATTTTGAAGAAATGACAGACTTATTGGATTCTATCAAATCAGGTGGCTGTAAATTCGAGACGTTCTGTATAATAAAATTGTACATTTGGGGTTTTTTATTTTTCCCCCAAAATTATTTAAATTGATATAATTAAACAAATAATACAACTATAGGGAATTGGCGCAAATTACGTGGAAATTTGATGGATTTGCTATAAATTTGCGGATAATTTTCTATTAATTTTGGTAATTTAGCGAAATTTCGATAATTCTAGTGGGGGAATTGTGGCGCCATCTTTGGTTATAATTTGGAAAATTTTAAAATGAATCATCTGTAGATTAACAGATGCGTCAACAACAATAACATTAGAAAAATCGACGAAATAAAAATAATACACAATTGTATAGACGTATTTCTTTGATAATGTTGTAGTGTATGTGATAATTAACCTTAAGAATAATGGCTGATGATAAAGGTGAAAAAGTATTGGTCTCATTTGTGTGCCAAAGGTGTTCTCTACCATTGAAAACGGATGAATCATTAAGTTCGTTTAGTGAACATATTTCAGCTGAATTAAACCGTAAATTTCCGTTTTAATCACCTGTAGAATTGTTGGTTTATTTTCAATTTAATCGAATGTCGTTTATTTCTATTTCTAGTGCCGATATTATCGAATCCTGAAGTAGATTTAGAATCACAAGCGGCTAGTTTTGATCATTACATAGCACCCTCGAAATTCGTCGATTCTGGCAACGGATTTACGGTTATTTCCCATGAGAAAGACTCCGAACCTGGCCATAATTATAAAGTAACCAATACGATATACCACAATTAAAAATAATTTATAATATTCCAGATTAAAGCTAGTTTATTCGATACGTTATCGGGCAATTCAAATATCGACCATCCTTTATGTGAAGAATGCACCGATTTTCTAATCGAAATACTCGAACAACAATTGAAAGACACCCAGAAGGATTACGATGATTATTTAGCGTATTATAAACAATTACAGAGCGATACAAATGAACCGAAATTGAGCGAATTGGAGAAAGAATTGGAGGATTTGCGGGCGGAAGAGTGTCGATTTTTGGAAGAATTAGAAGCCCTAACTAACGAAGAGAAAGAATTACAAAACGCCATTAAAGAACAACAATTAGAAGCTAAACGTATCGAAAAAGAACGGCAAAAGTATTACAAACAATACACGAAACAGATGAGGAAGTACGTACAAGCCACCGAAGACGCTAGAAGGTATAAATATAACAGTTTAAAATCAGCTAATTTTGTTTATTTTAATAACAGTCTAGAATGCCAGTTGAGTTACACGCAAAAACAGTTGGATAAATTGAAGAATACGAATGTTTTTAATGCAACTTTCCATATTTGGCACCAGGGCCATTTCGGGACAATCAACAATTTCCGTTTAGGTAGACTACCATCGGCTCCAGTTGATTGGTCCGAAATCAATGCAGCCTGGGGCCAGACTGCTCTATTATTATCAGCTCTGGCTCGTAAAATTAATCTAACATTTGAACGTTATCGATTAGTACCCTACGGTAATCATTCCTATATTGAGGTGATAATTTTATCGTTGCAATTACGAATTTTTTAATAATTTCTAAATCAGGTTCTAGGCGAACAAAAAGAGTTCCCATTGTACGGTTCTGGTGGTTTCAAATTTCTCTGGGATACGAAATTCGATAACGGTATGGCAGCATTCTTGGATTGTTTACAACAATTCCAAGAGAAAGTCGAGAAATTAGAGAAGGGCAATCAATCGTTCTGTTTTCCATACAGGACGAATAAAGGGAAAATTGAAGATAATGATGTCAGTTATTCGATAAAGTAATATCGTTGAATTTTTTTTATTATTACTCTAATAATATCAAATTGTAGAATTCAATTAAATTCGGAAGAACAATGGACCAAAGCATTGAAATTCATGTTAACTAATTTGAAATGGGGCTTGGCATGGATATCGTCACAATTAAATAACGATATTGAAGAGTGCATGCAAATCGAACATTAGTGTATGGGATAATTCTCCAAATATTCACGTGATTAGTAACAATTTAAATAATATTTTTGTTATAAGAATTAAACATGAACTGACTGAATTGTTGTCATTGTACTAGTGCAAATATAATAAATATAACTCAGTTTAGTAATAATGATAATAATAACGATATTTTACCTCGATGTTGGCCATGTCTAGGTTATGTAGTATTGTAATTTAATTAAAAAACATTATGAATTAATCTACGAAACTAATGCACAGCAATTATAAGTTAATTAACGATTATCTTTTATATTTTTGTGAAAATTTCAAATTTTAAACAGTAGTCTTAATAGTGTTTGAATAATCCGATAGATGGCGCTATTATTATACTTACTGTCCAATGAGGTATTAGAGTGCCTATCCCCTATATACTTGTATAAAATAGATGATCCTCACTCTTTCTAACTTGAGTGTGTTCGATAGGGACCTCCTTTTCTCAAGTCAAGATTCTTGACTTGAGAAAAGGAAGGCTGTATGTTGGTCTCGTTTCAACATTGTAGTTCAACAGTAAAACCAAAAGATGTCACTTTTATCGCTGCAAAAGACCGAAAACTTTCAATTTTTGCGGCTGCTTATAGGAAATTAATCTAAACTGAAAAAATTATAGGAATTTAATAAAGACCCATTTTTAAATAATAAACATTCTTTCTATATATTCATCAACTGTCATTAAATGATTTAATGAAATTTAACTGTTAGTCATTATCTGTTGTGAATTGAATATGATGATTTGAAATATATGAAAGATCAGTGGCGGGGGGTGAAAAACATAGTACCATTTTGCGGCCATATTGGAAGAATAAAGAATTGCCAACTGTCTCCTATAATTTATCCTTATTTTTATATAAAACCGACAATGTCAATTTCTTGTTATTTATATTATAAAATGTAATTTATTCGTTGAATTTCAAATAATATGCTAGGTATATCCATAATTCAATCAACTAAGTAAGTAATTATGCAACCAAATAAACATTAGAGTAGAATTATTGCTCATAAGTTGGTAAGATCGTTCCAATATGGCCGAAAAGTTCTAGTTATTATTTACAACATGGGGTAAGTGCTTAATTTAATGAAATTTTTGTTTCAAATACCACTTCTTGCTAGAATTATATATAAATCATTAAATATTAGTATACTAAATTCAGGTTGTTACTATAAAATTTTAAATTGACATTTTAGGTTAACCAACGTAATGTTTTAAAAGTTACTAAATTGAGAATAGAAATGTGCGAGAGAGAGCGCAATATCCTCGGTTGGTATCATTGAATATCTTCAATGATGATTGGTTAACCTTCTAAAATTTCAATTTAAAATTTTATAACAGCAACCTGAATTTAGTATCTTATCTAAGCCGAACTTGTTATAAGAATTCAAGATAAAGATAAAGAGGTAAAATATTCCAATACTTTAACTTATACCGTGTTTTTCATTTAAAAGTATACCATGTGTGCCACGCTATTCCTCTTCGCAGTAGACTATGACTTTGAGAACGTAGGTCAGTTTCTTGTTTCAACTAAATGATCTGCATTACCGACATCCTCTTGTTTAAACAGATTGTCGGTAATGCAGATTACTAAGCTGAATCAAGAAATCGACCTACGCTATCAAAGTCATAGGCTACTGCGAAAAGGAATAGCGTGGCGTACATGATATAGTTAATATGGCAAGGATTTTAGCAAAATTTGAGCCTTGTAGTTCATCGGCAAGTTAGCCAAAAAACGCTCGTTTCTCTCGCAACTTTTAAAAATGAGCTACTCAATGACAGAACGACTAAAGAATGGCCCCAACGTTGATTTTTCTCGTTTTTCGCCATTTTATTCCGGAGTGGGTAGGAATATTTTAGAAAAAAATTATGTCGCAAGCATATTCGAGTCAAAATCGCAACATTAACTAAAACGAGCGTTTTTTTGGCTAACTTGCTGGTGATCTAGGAGGCTCAAATTTTGGTAAAATAATCTCTAGAGATCTAAATTTTGAGAATATTTTTCAAATTATCGGAATTGCCATATAAACTATACTTTTGAGTGAAAAACACGGTATCTTCCGATTGTGAATTAAAACAAGAGCCTTCATAAGGAAACTTTTATTATTTGACAATGTGGAAAATATTTGCAAATCTGGACCTCGTAGCTCATTTGGATATAATTGAGTTTTTTATAAAAAAACAACTTAAATGGTATTGTGCAACAATGGTTGATTAAAAATCGTCAATTGGTTGAATTAAATCGCGTTCAACAGCATGATAAATCCAACATTTCGACCTTTTTTTAATACAATCTAAATCTTTAACTGAACTAAATGAATCACTGATATTTGGACCATCAGTGGCATTTTCTTCATCTAGAGGCGCAATACGGCATAAGAAAGCAGCATGTATAAGACCTATTCTTGCATATCGTGTCCAATCATTACGGAAATTCGTATAAGAATAAATCATATCGGGATTACTTCCCAACTTTGTTAAATGTTCTGTAAAACTTTTATAGTATAATTTTAATAGATCATCGAAATCTTCTAGATCTTTTTCGGAGATAACAGTGTATAGAAAGTATGAAAGATCGACAACCGGTGATGTAAATGCCGATATTTGCCAATCAAGTATCGCTACTTTAAGTTGGTTATCCTAAAATTGATAAAATTATTGCAATACAATTTAAAACACAATAAAAATCAAACTTACTGCCGTATTGAACAGAAAATTGTTATTCCAACCGTCACCATGAGTGATAACGTTGAAAGATTTCGTTTTTTTCCGTGAATTGTTTATATAGAACTTCGCGTGATCTAAAAATCTTCTCCATTGATTTAGAATCGTTTCATCCACATCGTTCTCCCATATTTTCACAATAAATTCAACACTATCTAAGAAAAGATTTTCAATATCGGTGGAATTAAAAATACTTGTCCCTATATCAATTAAATTATTGGCTAATTCTTGAAATTTTGCCGGTTCTTGATCTTGGATGGCTGCCGAAATTGCATGCCATCTCCCATACAGTTTCAAAATTGCTTCAATATAATTCCGCGGTAATGGTAGTTTTTTATCCCATAATCCATAGCCGAGACTCTTTAAATTTTCCAACACTAAAACTTCTTTATTTGGACTAGTGAAAGTACCATAACATTTCGGTGGACAATCAAAGGCATCGTCAATGTTTCGTTCAATTTCGAATTTTCTAAATGCCGGAAATACAACTTTGTACATGTAAATCTCGTTGTGGAAACCATCGGTAAATGAGGCACTTCTATGCTTACCGCATTTCATGGCGAAATTGAAATTGTTATTTTTGGATTTTAAATTGACGAAATAAATATCACCCGAATAACCGGCGCCTTTTTCAGTTGTACCAACAATTTCAACTTGATAATCATTTAAATTCTCGTCCGGTAGGGCCTTGGTTAACAAATATTCAATTTCTGCTTGAATCCCGGATGCGGTATTTGATGACATGTTGGTTTGACTGTTTTTATTCATTAACTGATAACAGAATAACCGATATCAATTAAAACAAGCACGTAAATAAAATAGAGCTAGATAGCAGCTAATGGATTATATAGCAATAGAAAACTTCTATTTTATAGAATGACAAGGATAGAGTAATATTGTGCAATAATGGGTAATATTTGTTAAAGAAATCATCGAGTTGAATGAAACCCAGAGATGTGGAGTAGAAAGAATATGCTTCGACCAATGCGCATCCGATTTTAATGGAACGGCATAGTGGCAGCCATTTTGCGGGTTGTTATGTCAAATAACATAAACAAGTGAGGTGTTCATAGTTGAAACCGTGGTGTGCAAGGCCTGCTAGATTTTTTAGCACTTTGCTTATTACAGGTCTGCCCATTTGTCTTCATTCACTATTCCGAGAGAAATGCGAACTTTGGCCACATTGGCGCTAGTTCCCGCAATATAAAACGTCATAGCTATATTTCTCTATCTTTATCTAGATACGCCATCTTTGGTTGCTTTGTTTGTTCGTTTTTGGCGGGCAATCTGTTACCAATCATAATTCAAGATTCGTTCAGGTATTAGCGCCACACTCGCCGCAGTGGCGAAAGTTGGCGTTTCATCAAGAATGTTCTTATGGAGTTTTAGCCAAATGGGCAGGCCTGTAGTAAGCAAACCGCTAAAAAATCTAAGGCCTTGGTGTGAATATTATATGGTGGAACAGCGCAGATGCCGTACTTTGGTACGTTTTGCGCATGACGTCATTTTGGTCAAAAATAACATTTAAATTATAAGAGTAGCTGGGATAATTTTAAAATGTGAATTTCTAACTCGCGATTTCTCTCTTGTTCTTGAGACTATGGCAACCGCAGATAGATTTTTAGAAAGAGCACTTCTTGTAGCCTCTAACGGTTCATTCCGTTCTTTAAAATGTTGATATACATTTGAATTACAGACGAAAATCTAACAACATGTTTTTTTCGTATTTTTGTACAATTTCTTGTATTTTCTCTTATAACATGGCCAATTTTGATTATTTTGCAAAAATTCTTGTACTGTTGGATAGCAAATAAAAAGTTCTTTTCAAACGTTCAAGAAATTTTCCGATTCCACGCTTACTTTTCCGGAAAATTAAGAAAACGCCCGGGAGGAAATATAAGAATTTGGGCACAGTTTTTATTTTATAGCATTGATCAACCCCTAATTTGAAAGCTGATACAAAAGCCGAGAGGAATGCGACGCCCTTTTTGTGATATTTTGAAAATTGCCTGAATTATCGCCGAAAATTCGACTTGATTTTCTGGCACTGTTTTCACTTATAAAAATTAATGGTACTAATAATAATTAATTAATGTGGTAATTTGGTGATTATGTGGTAATATAATGTTCGACAGTTTTCAAATTTTTGAAAAATTATTTTATTTAAAAAAAAACATAGTCTTCTAGAGGTTACATTGACATGATCAAGATGACGTCAAATTGTGCGAGAGAGATGGCAAATCATGCGCGCTGCTCCACCATATTCACATCACGCACTCTAGTACCTCATTGATTGTTGCTGTCATAGAAAATAAGGTTAAGATTCTTTCGTATCTTTTTTATTAATTCTTGCGTCTCACAGATAATCTTCCAGTCCGCGAGCATGTTTACGGCGTTCTACATTCAATGGATTCCGTTATTTGGCCGGCGTTTAAATACACTGAAGTCTATTTAAACAATATTTGAAGCACCTAACCTCACTTTGTGCGAAGATTGATTTTTGTATAATTTATTTGACAAAACCATCAAAAATGGATAACGACAATTCGGTAATTTACGGATTAGAATTTCAGGTATTTATCTCTAATCGAATTATGATAATTCTTATAGATTTTTATAATTTCAGGCTCGTGCTCTAGCGCCACAATTGGCCGAAACTGAAAAGATCCGTTTCCTTATCGGTACACAATCGTTGAAACAAATCAACAATCAAATACATCTAGTTGAATTTAATGATGATGATTCAACGTTAAAAACGACCGTTTTCCACCATACTGAAGGCGAAATTTGGAAATTAAATACCAGTCCACACGATCCCCATAAATTGATAACTTGTTACAATTCGATATCGAATGAGAGTACGTGTTGTATGAAAACGGCGTTATTTCAATTACCCAACGATGAAGACGGTTGTAATAGTAGTGTGGTAGAGAATTTGGAAATATTGACGAAATTCGAAACGAATACCTATGGGAATGTTATCCGAACAACCGAATTCCATCCGATTGATACAAACAAATTAATTACACTAACTGATAATTATATTCTATTATGGGATATAAATGGGGATCAAGCGAAGAATTCGTTGAATATTCAATTGGAGGGTAAAAGTAATCCGAAATTTACAATCGGGAAGTGGAATCCGCACCAGAATTGCAACCAAGTGCGTCTACAACTACAGTCTCCATATAAATATTGATTTATTTGATTCTAGTTTACAACAGCTATTGATACGCATTTGAAAACGTACGATATACGATCCGGGGATCTAGCCTGGACTATCGACAACGTCCACACTCAATTGGTACGCGATCTCGATTACAATATGAACAAACAATACCATATAGCGACGTGTGGCGATGATGGCTTTGTGAAAATCTGGGATTTCAGACAGACTTGCCAGCCGGTTTATTCAAGGAGCGATCATTCCCATTGGTAATTTGACCAATTGATGCAAAACGAAATTGATGATAAATTCTAGGGTTTGGTGTGTACGTTTCAATCCATTCCACGATCAATTATTGTTAACCGCCAGTTCCGATGCTAGAGTGTTGATTTCAAGTGCGGCTAGTGTTTGTTCTGAAAACACAACCGATGTTTGTGAGGAGATTGAAACGAAACAAATGTTTGAAATAAAAGTTTATTATAATTTTCCAATTTAATGCAATTGTCAATTTTAGGATATCGGATGGACCGTTACAATGGTGCGAACATGAGGATAGTGTTTATTGTGCTGAATGGTCGCCAGCTGAACCGTGGATATTCGCTTCGTTGAGTTACGATGGGCGGTTATTAATATCGCGTGTAAAACGTTCGTTGAAATATCAAATTATGTTGTAAGTTTAATTTGTATTGGACAATTGGCTTTAAATTCTAGCAATTCGAACAAAATTTGTGGCTATATCGCTATTATATCGTTATTTATTAAAACTAAATTTGAAATGGAATTGGTTTGAATTTCCCACGTTATCTTCAAATACAGCGCCCTCTGGCTATAAAGTGGAAGAATTTATGCCGAGGTTGTGGCAACAATGGACGATTTTAATTTTGACGTTTCTTGAAGGTTATATTTGTCAATTTTTCAATGAGCTAGTAGAGTGCTCATCCTGTAAAAAAACGTGTCCACGTATGGTGGCAGACATCTTGCATAGTAAAGACGCAAACGAATTGAAGTAGTTCATCGACAATTGGTGAACTGGTGGTTTGCATCTAAACTAATTTAAATAAGTATTGCTGGTTGTATAAAATTAGGTGTGTAATATTGGCACAAATAATCTCGGTTTCAAGAAGCGCAGCCTTGTCTAAAACTAGCGTTTTTTGACAACTTCAAATGAGCTACGGGGTTCAAATTTTGATAAAATGATCTCCAAGGAACCCCTTACAAATGCTTGTATTTTTCAAATCGTTCATCAAGTAATACGTGTTTCCTTAGAGATAGCAACATTTAATTGAAACACGTGGTATGTTCGTTTGTTGATAAATTAGCATCATTTTATAGAATATGATGCTAATTTAGACCCTATTAATCTACTTTGGGACTTAATTCTTAGTTAATCATTCTGTGTTTTACAATACTATAATTTTTGCGATTATTTTTTATATAATTTTGCACCCAAAGTATCAAGGAAAAATATTTAAACAATCTTATCCAATTTTCAAACTAATTAGACCTAGAAATTTGGTAGAAATCACCGTAAATACAAAATATTTGAATATTGCATTTAAATTTATTATTTAGAAAATGTACAATATTCTAAAATTTTATAATTTTCTCGTTACGTAAACTAACACTTAAGTTATCTTGTTTTTTGCGGGTCAAAAACGACACGATTACAAGTTACGTACTCCTGTACGTACGG
>JACDRQ010000528.1:0-36229 GCA_013841215.1 Hycleus cichorii
CACTACCCCGTACACCGGGGGTTGATAGAACGACGAAAATATTTTCCAGGTGTAGTTGAGGTGGAAAAACGGGGGCATACCAAATTTCAGAAACTTTCATCAATTCTAACTCTTTAAACGTCTAATAGGCCAACCACTTGGCTCACTCTGTATATTCATAAATTTATAGCAAATTATAGAAAAGAATCCACTTAAAATTTTCCAAAACTAGTGACTTTCTCCGATGCTTCTTAAAATATTCTTTTTAATGCTATTTTATTAATTGTATTGTCTCCGAAAAGAAATTAGTTATGATTATTAAATAAGAGTATTTTTTGGGCGTTAGATCGAATAAAAATTAATTAAATTTTGATAATTTCCCGGAACGTAGCAAATCGATTGGAAACTTTCTTATAGATTAGGAAAGTGCTTACCCTTTTCTATAAATTTTGTCAAAATTATGGGAAAATAAACAACATTGGTCGAGTTATCAGGAAAAATATAAAAATATTACAGAGAAATAGTCGTATTCTCTAACTTCTGGCAATTCATTACTATGACAACGCTGAAGATCGACTCATTGTTTGGACAAAGCTTTTATCTTTATAGATATAACTGAAAAGATACAGAGTAAATCAAACCGTAGACTTTCAGCGTTGTTAAAAAGTTAGAGAATCTGATATTTGAAAATTCTGTAACCAAAAATTAGATCGAAATATTAAAAATCATCGTTTATATTCTACAAATTGGCCTTCTAACAGTTGTCCCTAAATATTTTTAATTCAGCAACCCTATATTGTAAATTTTTGTTCGATTTTAGTATTCAGCAATTGATAAAGATGGTCAAAATATGGCAGTAGCAGGTCGTACAGGTTTAGCTCATTATTCATTACAAACAAGACGTTGGAAATTATTTGGCAATGAAACACAAGAGAAAGATTTTATTGTAACTGGTGGTTTATTATGGTGGCGTGATTATATCATAATGGGTTGTTATAGTATTATAGAGAATAATGATGAATTACGATTCTATTCAAAAGAAACAAAATTAGATAATAAATTTGCCAAAATTTTAAATATAAATACACCGATTTTATTAATCAATATATTAAATGATCAATTAATAACATTCTGTTCTGATGCTCAAGTAACAATATGGAATCTACGACAGAATGATACTAACGGTAATGTTGATATTAATAAAACCCACATGATTGATATATCAGCATTAGCATTACATCCAGCTTGTATTGTATCGATAACATTAACAACATTACGAACAGAAATCGGTCGTGGCCATCACAATATCAATAATGAGAGTATTATATTGAATATCAGTGGTAGATTATTGATGGTACAAAGAGAATCGCATAATGGTGAACGATACACGTGTTCTATGCCAACTGTATTGGCTAGTTGTGTTGAAAACGTATGGGTACCAACGGTACGTCGTATTGATAAAGCCCATTTAACTGAAGCTTTATGGTTGTTTTGTGGTGCCCATGGTATGAGAGTTTGGTTACCATTATATCCGAAAGATGGCGATAAAACACACACTTTTATGTCGAAACGTATTATGTTACCATTCCATTTAAAAATTTATCCATTAGCTATACTGTTTGAAGATGCAATTATTTTGGGTGCAGAAAACGATACAGTCCTCTATACATCCGATTCGAATTCACCATTTTCTCTACCGTTCAGTTTATTACAACGTACAAGTCAAGTGTATTTACATCAAATTTTACGGCAGTTAATTCGGCGCAATTTAGGCTATCACGCTTGGGAGATAGCGCGCAGTTGTGTTAATTTACCGTATTTCCCGCATTCGTTAGAATTATTATTACATGAAGTCTTAGAAGAGGAGGCTACTAGTAAAGAACCGATACCCGATGCTCAATTACCTAGTGTTATCGAATTTATAATGGAATTTCCGGTTTATTTACAAACTGTTGTACAATGTGCCCGGAAAACCGAAATAGCCTTATGGCCGTACTTATTTTCGGTAGCTGGTAAACCTAAAGATCTATTCCAAGAGTGTATGTTGAAGAAACAATTAGATACAGCAGCCTCATATTTGATAATTCTACAAAATTTGGAAACTTCATCAGTTAGTCGACAATACGCTACTTTATTATTGAATACAGCCTTAGAGCAATCTAAATGGGAATTAGCGAAAGATCTTGTACGTTTTTTACGTGCTATCGATCCTAATGATGTTGAATCACCACGTACATCGTTTATATTGCCAGTTAAATTAGGTTTAACACAACAAACACCACCGGTTAGTCCGAATGCTGAAGATTTATCGTTGATTTTGGGTAATGTCCAAGGTCCAAGAGTACGCAGTTATAGTACAACAATATCACCGAAAATTATCGATAATAAAACCAATCAAATAGCCGAATCACCGCAAACTAACCGTAAAAAATCCGTACCTAATACCGGCAATAATAGGTAGAATTGATTTAATTAATTGAGTTTTTTAATTGGATTTGATTAGTTGTAGAAATTCACCTGGGAATACAGCCGAGGAGTTTTTTATAGATGTAATTTTACAAAAACACGCCCGACGATTGTTATCATCGCATCGTTTAATCGATTTAGGTTATTTTGCGGCACATTTAGATTTCCATTTGGTGGCTTGGTTGGGTAAAGAGCGAGATCGTGTGGCTAGAATTGATGATTTTATACAAGCTTTAAAGTATTTACATGATGAATTCGTATGGCCCTATCCGATATCGAATTTAACAACAATTTTACATCAACAACAATATAGTCCGCAATCGAATATCGAGGATCGTTTGAAATTGTTGAAAATCGATGTGAATTATACAAATGCAACAACATCGAGTCGGATTGGTGATAGTGGCTATATGAGTTATCAAGATTTACCAAATACAGGTTTGATAACACCAATCAATACGATCGATACAACATCAAGTCAGGTGGATAGTACCGAAATTGGGGAATTATCTAATCTATCTAATCATAGTAATGATAATAAAATCCATAATAATACAACAAATCAAACAGTTATTTATGATAATAATATTGATTTGATGTTAACTAATAGTAATAATAGTAATAATTTAAATAAAGTGATCGATATTGATGATTCAGTGATGAGTACAACTAGTTCTATATGGGGTGGTGGTAATGGTGGTGATTACAGGAGTGATCTATTTACAAATGGTAGTAACGATAATTGGGAGGTACCATCGTCGCAAATTTTAGAACAATTATCGAATACAAGCAATAAAGGATCACAAAGAGCTGAAGTACAATTGAGGTGATTTTTCCTTTAGATAATTCGATTAAAAAATTGTTAATTAGTGGATTTGATAGATATTTGTTACAATTATTCATGGAAGCTGGTTGTTTAGAATGGTCTTTGATAATATCGGTTTTATTACAAGATGCAATGGCTGTTGTACGGACTGTGAATGCGGCCAAATCGCCAGATCAATCGATTGAAGCTGTTTCACAATTACGACAAGGTTTATTATTGTTGCAATATTGGACCAATACGGAATGGTAAGGTTTTTAAATTTATAGTCAATTTGGGGGGCTTCAATTTGTCAAAAAATTGATGATTTCTCCATTAAGTTAGCGATAATTCGGTGTATAAAAATTGCTCGTGTTTATTCGAAAATTTCTCAATTATTATCCAATGGTTTTAATTGATTAAAATAGAATTTGAAAGAGTATTTCAAGCTCTATCTAATGGTGTTTTCTATTTTACCAAATTCGAGTGCAATTTTGGGTTACACAAGGAAATGTTGAAGGCATGTTCTTTTCGTTTTTCGTCAATAATTTGGTCAATATTGCTTCTTTTTCAATAATATTGACACAGTGTCGAGCAAATTAAAAGCAGTTTTCAAATATCTAAGAGATTTTCCGATTGTAGTGTTAGTTTCCCGGGAAATTGACGAAAACTTAGAAATTTTCCTCCTATTATCCCAATTTTACAGTTAGAGAATTGAACATCTCATTTGAAAGCTTCGTAGTGGAAAATTTTCTATTATTCTCACCTATTAAAATTGTTTTGTGACAAAATTGATAGGGTCTTATAGATAATTTCTTCTATTTTCCGGTGTTATGGAGAAAAATATAAAAAATTGTAAAAAACATGCTCTAACATCTTTTCCTATAACTCAAAATTACATTGGAATTGGCAAAATAGAAAACAACTTAGTGTACGCCTTGAAATGCTCTTTTAAATGCCGTTTTAATCATTTAAATCCGTTGGAAAATGACTGAGAAATTTTGGAATAAAAATTGACAATTTTCGCACACAGAATTGTTGGTGACTGGTTTATTTCCCCTAATTTAATACCTAAAACGATACGTAAAACCTCGTTGAAAACGCCAGTTCTTGGTCTACAACATGGTTGGGTTTGTTTAGGAAAATTTTGAAGAAATTCTGAATTATAGGGGAGTATTATAGTGTCTTTTTCTTGTTTTCAGTACTTACCCCTATAACACTGTTAGCTAATAATATACCAAGTGTTTCATCTCACAAAGTCACAAAGTCTTATAGCAACTGTTGTTATTTGGTGAACAATTCGAAAAATATTTTGCAGATTTATAGAAAGACCCATGTAGATCATTTTAGCAAAATTTGAACTTCTTTGGTTAACGTTCCTAACAATGTCACGTTTTTCAAGAATTAGAACGCACGTAAAATGACTCCTCATGTATATTTTTCAACTTTTTTTCAACTCATTCCAGAATAACAGCGAAATACTTCTGCCCATTCTAGAATGAAGTCTTAAAAAGCATCCTCAAATCATCTGACGGATGTAACTCATTTTGAAGAATTGCGACACGGTTAGAAACGAGCGTTTTTTGGCCTACTTTCAAATGAGCTACAGGGCCCAAATTTTACTGAAACGATCTCCAGAGGCCCTCGTATAAAATATTTGGTGTAGTGAATTAAAAGCGCTTGCCAAATGTCTAACAAGTTCTCCGATAAACTTGTTAGTTTTCCGGAAAATTAGAAAAGAAGAAACTGCTTTGAAGGAGGTTTTTTGTAAAAAATACTCTCTTATTATTTACACATACAGGATTTTTCACTTACAACTTCCATTACTTGAGCGATTTGAAAAATACTCTAAGGATTTATAGGAGGGTTCTTAGAGATCATTTTACCAAAATTGAGCCTCGTAGCTCACCAGCAAGTTGGTCAAAAAACGCTTATTTTAGGTAATGTTGCGATTTTTGAAAACTATTTTGTCCCCATTTAATTGCATTAATTGCATTGCATTTAATTTTTGCATTCTTCTTTATTGCATTTTAGAATAAAT
Organism: Hycleus cichorii; assembly: GCA_013841215.1. Classification (NCBI taxonomy): domain Eukaryota; kingdom Metazoa; phylum Arthropoda; class Insecta; order Coleoptera; family Meloidae; genus Hycleus; species Hycleus cichorii. Next base: position 5,289 of record JACDRQ010000528.1, read on the forward strand.
GCAAAATATTTCTACCCATTTCAGAATAAAATAGAGAAAAACGGAAAACAATGATGTTGGGGACATTCTTTAATCATTCTGTCATTTGGTTTGCGTAACTCATTTTTTTAAGTTGCAACATGGTCAGAACTGAGCGTTTTTTGACCAACTAACCGATGAGCTACGGTGCTCAAATTTTGGTAAAATAACTTCTAGAGACCTTCCTATAAATTGTTCATCAAATACTGCGAGTTGCCATATAAACTAAGTGTTTTTGAGTATAAAACTCCCCAAAGAACATTTGAATTTCTGAAAATTTTGGAAAATAAGGAAATCCATTAGCAGTTTTCACCTGTTAGACACAATTGTTTTGCACCAATTTTTTTTCTATTTTAAAGACTATTGTATTGAATTTAAAATTCTACTATTATTATCCGAAAAAATAGTTGATTTTCTTCGGAAAATTGCATGGAAACAACCTCAGTAGTTCGAAAAGGTCCGGCTTCATTGATGAGTTGAGTCGAGTATTAAATTAAGGGACAAATCATCAAACAAACAGCCGTATTCTGTAACTTTGTAGATCTGCTCCCATGACAATGTTGTAGATCAATAATCTTCCAGTTCTTTTATTTCTATAATTTCGGCAACTACAATTTTGTACCGTTGCTATAATGTTACTATGGACTTTTTCAAAGTATTCAAAGCAATTTATAATCAGTACTGATAGGATTAATTATTTAAATTCGATTCAAGTAAAGGTAGATTTAAGATTGTTGATCTATAACATTGCCATGGTAACGGACCTACAGAAAGTTACAGAATACGGCTTAAAAGTTGACTATAACTTCAAGTATGATAGAGTTTAAATTAATTGAATTTTAATTAATTTCTAGCTTGGGTTATAAATCGTTTATGTTAGCAATACAGAATCAAATATCCGTCCTATCGAAAATTCTAGAAACGAAAATACAAAATGAGAAAATTATCCAATATCAGAGAGCTATTTCGGCAACATTAAATAAAGTTTCATCGACAATACAGCAACAACAACAACAACAACAACAGCAGCAGCAACAGCAACAATCAGCACCAACAACATCATTATTGATAACAAGATCTAGAAAAACTAGTTCGAATCATGATTCGTCTAGTCAATCATCGATTAAAGATAAGAAAATCGATGATATTGCCGATGTAAATTTAAATAAAAACGATAAAGATTTGAAGCATACAGTGAATGATAATTCGTTTATACCAGAAAGTACAGGTTGTATTATTTCATAATTTTCGAATTTATTCCAACAAAAATAACGGAAATTTATCAATAAAAGGTGCAATAGAATCGTTTTAAAGACAATTTGTTGTTTTATAAAATTGTTTCTTTCAAACGATTCGATCGAAATAAATGGATCTCTTTTTGTTCAATCAGACTGTGCCAATATTTATATAATTCGAATCTTTGGAAAATAATTCGTCCATCTTTTATATGAACAATTATATTTGAATATTGATATTATTAAAGTTTATAAAGTGAAATGTTATTACAAAATAATTGGCGTATTTATCGGTTTCGATTTCTCAAATATGCAAATTTCGTATTGTTGCGTTGTCCAATTGATACGAACTGTCCCCCATTCCAGTAATATCGAACAAAAGTTTCTATTTTAACACAATTTTATATTATTATTATTATTGAAAAGAACGATATTTTTATCAGCAATATACAATCATATTTTTATCGGCTTTCGGTTGGTACACTTGAAATTCGAGTTGAATTAAAAACATAATGATTAATATCCATAACAATAATGATACTGTTGGTCAATTTTTATACAGTTGTAGTGTTAGGGTTTAAGAGAATTGTAATGATTTAGACTGTCGTATAATATCATATTTGGATTAATAATTAATACTCTTAATTATTGTTGTAAAATAATTTATTTATGTAACAAACTGTTTTAATAAACGATAACTAATAGAAAAGCCGAAAGGGCGTCACTCATCGAAATCATCAGCCCCGTTCAAATGGCCCGCATCGCGCGTCCTCTGCTGCAGCAACCGTTCCCGGTCGTAGCCGTCAATGCCCAGGCCCAACCGCTCGATGGCTTTCTCGCCGAGCCGGCCGTTCAGCTCCTGGTACTGCCGGGACCGCCGCACGCCCACCTCCGGCTCGAAATCCCAAGCTGTCTGCTTGTGCAGAACCGGATGGCCGACGAGATTGAACTGGATCAAGTCGCGCAACGCCTGGATCGTCGCCCGACTCGGTGGCGTCAACAAAATCAACACCACCACTAACTAATCGGGAAAAATTAATTGTTTGGTGATTTGCAAAATTTTGTTACCTTCAAAGCGCTGGGCATGTCTTCGGGTTGTTCGACGTGACTAGATTCGAGTGTGGAAGAAAAGTGAAACGTTAAGTCAAAGAACGAATAAATGTTGAAATTTCCTAATTGCTTAAACCCATTACTGGATTAAGAAATACTTGTTTTGTAGAACTAAACCTTGAGTGGAAGAGGAACTTTCTCTTTCATCGAGAAATTTCACTCTTAAACTCATTTCTTTTTTGTTATCGTGCGAATAAGTCGACAAGAATGAAGATCTACCTAATTTTTGTAAGTATCGATACTCGAGTTAATTCAAGTGTATAAATTTTCAAATTTCAGTGTTTTGTTGTAATGATTTTGATTGAATCAAGTACAAGTATACAACCGAGAGCTCCCAATTTTCAATATTTCGAAAGGTACGTTGATTTCAAAATTATTGCCGTTTGGGGTAATTTTTGGTATTTTAGGCCGAAATATCGTTACCCGTACTATGACGAGAACGGCGTTGGAAGGCTCTTGTACGGCTATGGCGATGATAAACTGTACCAATACAAAACTTTCACTCCGTTAGAAGGAATACACTAATTTTCAGAAGTGAAAAAAAATTGTAACTAGTCATTTTGTTATTATACAACTTAATCCACATATTAAGTAGGTTAAAATAAATTTAAAGAAATAATATTTTTATTATTCTATTCCTCAAAAAGACGACAGCAATATAAAAGTTTCTGTTTAAAAAAATTTCACTAATTAACAAATTTCTATCTAAACGAGAATCAACTACACACAATTTTATAAACATCGTGCTCTTCACTTAAAACTATACTCTTCATATGACAACCCATTTGGACGAGTTATTTGAAAGGTATTTTAATAATTTAGAGATCATTTCACCGAAATTTGGGCCTCCTAGTTTATCGGCAAGTCGGTCAAAAAATGAGTCAAGCATGTCAAATGACTCAGGGTGGCTCAAGTGCTCCCCATTCTGGAATGGATAGAAATACAACGGAGAATCATTCACCATTGATTGACTCAGATACTCACTACATTTAGTGACTATCTCTGAGTCATTCGTTATTTAACGTGCTTAACTCGTTTTCAAAAATCGTGATATAGGAGAGCATCTTGGCAGAATTTGAGTCGATCAAAAACCGCTCATTTCTGACCATGTCATAGTTTTAAAGATGAGTCAAATGACTCAGAATGACTAAAGAATGCCCCCAATGTTGATTTTTTCCGTTATTCTCCATTTCATACTGGAATAAGCAGAATAAATTTGCATTTATTCCGGAATGCAATGGAGAAACATCGAAAAAAATTATGTGGGGAGCCTCTTCGAGTCATTTGAGGTGCTTAATTGTTTTGAAAAAATGATACTATGTGAAACAAGCGTTTTTTGGCCAAATTGCCGATGCGGTAGTAGGTTTAAATTTTGGCATAATGATCTCTTAAATTGTTTTTCATATGAGTTATTTGAGAAATATTTTAAAAATTTATGGCGAACCCTCTAGGGATTATTTTACCGAAATTTGAGCCTCCTAGCTCATCGGTAAGTTGGCCAGAAAATGAGTTAAGCATCCCAAAAAGAGTCAGGACGGCTCAAAAGTGCTCCCATTTTTTCTCCATTTCATTCTAGAATGGGTAGAAATATTGCCTTTTATTCTGGAATACAATGGAGAGAAGTGTAGGGAGTATTTTTGAGTCATTCGGAGACATATGACGTGCTTATAGGAAGGTACTTGACTTTCGTAGGTCATTTTGGATCATGTTGAAATTTTTAGAATGGCCCCAACATTGACTTTTCCGTTTTTCTCCAATTTATTCCGGAATGGGTAGAAATATTTTGCATTTGTATATCTGGGGAGGCTTCTGAGGTGCTTGTAAGTTTTTCTAAAACTTGCTGATGAGCTACGAGGGTCAAATTTTGGTAAAATGATCCTTAATTTTTTAGTTTGCTCGCCAAATGATGGGAGTTGCCATATAAACTATAATTTTAAGTGAAAAACGCTGTTCTGTTTGTACATCAATAGCAAAACATTTATTAATATTTGATATAAAAAGGAAATATTTATTGTAAAATATAAAGGAAGGTTGTTGAATATCTCCTGAAAATTACCCGCAACAATAACACTTTATATTCTCTTCTATAAACGTTAACAAAACATCGAATATTTTAGTAAAATTTTATAACTGACGAACAATACGAGTACAAATACAAAAAAATTGAAGATGAATCTTTGGCTTCGAATTTTAATCCATACCATTATTTAAATTCTTTCATTTGTGTACTGACAACAGTGTTGAATCCAGACATTTTGCCCAAAATTTTGTTTCGAACAGACTAGAACTCGAAGAACTTTGTTCAACGATTTCTCCTTATATTTACCCTAGGAGAGAGCATTTGAAGCTGCACGACAGTTGAATCTAACTCAAAATTTTCCAGCTTGAAATGCGCTTTCCAACGAGCTGTAGTTCTTGATTTTATAGTGCAAAATAGGGGAGAAATCGTTAATTTGAGTTATAAATTGAGTATTGTCCCAGTCACCCCTTGGATTCAACACGTATTGATAAGCTACACTGATTATTGTTATATTCCACTTTAACAGTAAAAATTTTATAACTAGGCTAATATTTCACATATAATCAAGGCAACTGGATTATTTTCTTGTTGTGTTTTCTGTATTAAATTATATTTGAATATAAAGCAGTCTTCAACATTTATTTTATACAAAATCCCATTATATTTGATTGTTTTTTTTAGTAATTTAGATTTGATAAAACCGAAAATAAGCCCTAATCTAATTAACTACAACAGGACGGTTTAATGGAAGTAATATTGAAAAATAAAAATAAATTAAACAGAAAAAATTTAATGGAAGAAATTATAAATAACAACAGTAAATTATACGTAAATAGACTCATTTTCAAATATAAAAAGTCGGTGTTTAATAAAAATAAAACCAAAAATAAAATTAGTACATTATAGGCTTATCTTTCGTTTGGTTCTTAACATAAGCTGTGAATCTCTTTAAAAATTTAGGATATTCCCTTTTATATACTGCACGTAGTACTGAAGCTGGTGCCCAACCGCCAGGATTTACTACAATTTATTTTTAATCGACTATTCAATAAAATAAAATCACACTTACCAACTGAACAATAAGTAATTTTACAACTAAGATCATCTCTGGACACCGGTTTACCATCTTTCGGTGGATTTATTCTAGTTTGACATAATAGACATACAGTTAAATATATCCGGACACATTTACCAACATTTGCCTAAAATAATTATTTAATTACTCAATTTTTAATTAAATTTAGTGATTACCGGATAGTCTGGATGTTCAGTTGAATGATTAACAACAGTCCAAATATCGGGACCATCACGGTCTTGATCATTCGGTAGACGTCTTAAATGCGACCAAAATATAACATCACGTTGACTAGCTGGCCATATTCGTTTATGTGTTTGATGGAATATCAATGTGTCTTCTGATATTGTCTCTAATACATCCATATGTTCTAATGTTGCTATAATTCGAATAATGAAATTATTGTAAATTAATTTGATATAACGTACTTTCCCAATCGTAACGATATTGTGGACTAAAGAAATAATGGCAAACTTCATGTCCGGTTATACCATTAACAACATGTACAGCTTTTAATGGATCAACTACCATACCATCAACTTCTTCTTCACGTCGATACATTCGCATTTCACCATCTTCAGCGAATAATTGCCAACCAGTACCACATTCACCGACACCTAAACGTGCCATTGCAACTTCCTGTTTTACAACTTTATCAATCTAAAAAAAATCACCAATAGAAATAATTCGAAAATAATTCAATTACATACTTCCGACCATAATCGATGTTCGGTAGCTGGTGATATTAATGGTGGTGGTGTTACTGGTACAGCTTGTCCACTAAATAAACGTTCACGAAATTCTTGTTCTTCTTCCATTTTATCTAAACCAGATTCAACAGCATCGTAAAATTCATCATCGGCAAGTACACTATGTGGTCCCTCCTGAATTTGATAAAATTGATGGATTTTAATTAAAAAAAATAAAATTTACGAATATTTCAACCGATTAGATGTTTGTCTGCACAATCTTTAGATGACTTTAAAATCAAGGGTCAAATTGATAATTTTATAATTACTCAAATATTCTAATCAAAGTAATAAAAATTTATGATAATAATATTGAATTTGTTATATAATTATTTAAAACTTTTATGGAAGTCGTTATAACAATAAAGCGCCTTTTTAATACACAAAGACTCAATTAAGACCGATTTTATTATTATTGAATTCAATTTGTTTGTTTAAATCAAGAAATACTTACAATCTTTTTGATTTTATGTATTTTCCTGATAATCTCCTTCATTTTTATTTATAATAAAATTCACAAAAGTATGTTAACGATATACAGTAAACTACAACTGTTCGGTATGTGTTTGTATTGAAGAATGTTAGTTTAGATATACGATTTATTTTTTCAACAACTATGACTCATACTTATTATTCATATCATGGTCTGGTGGATTATTTGAATCGGATTCATTACCAATAATCGATTGAAATTCACCAAATAATTACGTAATTATAGGCGAAACCTGCACGTGTTTTTAATTTAATCAGTAATAAATCAATAAAATCAACAATTTCTAACGTCATTATTTTAAAGTTACCGCTAAATTGCAACTTACTTCTAAATCAGGTCCAGGATGGACACTACGAATTTTCTGTAATTGTACGAAATAATTTCTCGATAAATTCTCACTACGCCGACGACGATCAACTTCTTTATCTAAACGATTCCTCCATGATTCCTCCCTTTGACTAACTAATTCAACACAATGTTCTAATGTATCTAAAACGGCTGATGTTGTTGTTTTAAATGTTATTGCTTCACCTTTAAAATCAATTGTTGGTAAATTTTCTAAAAAACAAAAAAATTGACAATTGACAATATTTAAACATTGAGATCAAAAATACCGTTTTTAATAATTTTTTGTGCATTACTCCCATTTTCTACACAATAATCGAAATATTTCTGTAATGTATCGATTTGTCTACATAAGATTTCTTTGTATGTTTCCAATTCGGCGAGTTTTTCCCGTAAATTTCTCGATGAACGTTTAAAACTACTACCGGATGCTGTACTGTATGTATTTGATTGTAAACTAACTGTAGAGCCATGTCGTTTTAAACTGTTATCAGAGCCGGTACCATAGCCAGATTCTGCCTGTAAACAACAACATATTTTATTATCTATTTTCATATAAAAATTGATGATTAGAGTATCCTATATCCTCTAGAATTTCATCAATAGATGTTTTTAAAAAAAATCTGCGATACTTTCCCATAGTTTTATCTTTTAATGGAAACAAGACGATTAACTATTTGGATTATGATAATTGATAAAAAAATAAACAACACAATTTTGTCAAGGAAAACAGCAGAATTCTTACTTAATAATAAAACATAATTAGCAAACGTAATCTACTATTTTTAAGGAAATCGTCTAAATATGGTGGCGATTTTATGGAAAATTGCAAAATTCGCTTGTAATTAGCTAATTACAACGCCAAAATTGAAGGTGTTTTCAGATAATTGTATTCCATTAGTAGATTTGTTTAAAAAATCAAAAAACTGTAACCGAATAGAGTGTTCATTATATGTAAATTTAATTGATTATAAAACCGATTTTTTTTAAATAATTTGAGTTTCAGTTTCAAAAGAATTTCTCCAATCGAAGTTAATATAACAAATTTATATTAGCATAATTTATTAAGGGGTAGTTTAGGGTAGCCATTCATAAATTCATTTGCCTTCCAAATGCCTTCAAAACCCACATAAATGCGATTTCAAAAAACAATATACATAATCAAAATTCACCCCTAAAGTTACAACACTTAAGAATTATTTACGGGGTAACAATTGAAAATAATGAAAAACCCACTAACGGGTAACTTTTATTTTGTAATTTTCTACTACTACAAAAACTTTCATATTGGTATGTTTTACCATGGGATGTAAAATTGCAAAAAACTGTAAAAAACGGCACATGAGTGCCTGTCATTTCCACCCCCAACAAGATATTGACAATTGATTTCTACCACGTTGTAGCCTCCACAAATGTTTATCTTTCAGTTTTTGAATCATTAAAAAATATTGAACCGTTCTTGAGATATTGCCCAAATGGTTTTGCAGGAGTAACTTCAACCCTCATGTTTTCACTTAAACTTGCATATGGGCATGAATAACTAAACACGCATCTCTTAGAATAGAATGAAGTACTTAAATACCAAAAATCATCAAATTCGTAAGGTTTATTTGTTAGTAAAAGAAAGTGGAAAGATTACTCGTTCATTTTCTAATAAAAATTCAAGTTTCTGGAGTTGTTTGAAGAGCATTTCAAGCTGTATAGTTTTGGAAGACGTTGAAATTTTCCCCCACAACTCAGTTTAAATCAATTTTTTGCAATGAATATGGGGTTTAATCGATAGCAATTTAGCAGTCCGTTTCTGATATATATAGGGTGATTCAAAAGAAGCGCATAATGCAAATACCTTCTTAATTTATCAAAATTGCGAAAAACGCCGAGACAGGTAACTTTTTATTTTTTAATCATCGCGAAGAAATAGCGTCATTATCAATTTTTTTAAATTAGAACCCCCATTTTGAATTTTTTTCAGGAAGAGCATATTTTTCTGCGTCCTTATATGTAAAAATTGTAGGGGGTTACATAAGAAAATTTTTGAGAAAAAAATTGTTAAAGTTTTCAAGATTTTCAGTCATCACAATTGCCATGCATCAGCATTGTAAGTGGAAAACACAATACCTCTAAATAAGCATTACAAGCATTGATTTATTAAAGGATCAAGTAGGCATAGGTTGAATATTTGACATAATTGCCATGTTTGTCTATAATTATGTCAAATTTTCAACCTAGGCCTACTTGATCCTTCAATAAATCAATGCTTGCAATGCTTATTCAGAGGTATTGTTTTGCGTTTGTCATGCTGATGCAAAGATATTGCGATGACAGAAACTCTTAGAAACCTTAACAATTTTTTTCTCGAAAATTTTCTTATGTAACCTCCTACTACAATTTTTACATGTATGGACGCAGAAAAATATGCTCTTCCTGAAAAATAAATTAAAAATCGGGGTTATAATTTCAAAAAATTGCTGATGTCATTTCTTCGCGATGGTAACTGATAGACTCGTTCTGACCCAGCCACAAAAAAATAATTAAAAACAATAAAAATGCGTTTTTCGAAATTTCAATAAATAAAGGAGTTATTTGCATTATGCGCTTCTTTTGAATCACAGTGTATAAGAAATTTTCTAATCGACTCGGTAGTTTTCCGAAAAATCAAAAAAAGTGGCAAAATTGTATTGAAGCTTTTCTTGCACAATTTTAAACATTGAACATTAAATGTCACATTTTCGGCTAGATATTAAATTTTTGAAAATTCGGGGAAAATCATGTGGAAATTCGTTAGTCATTTTCGCTTATTAAACATAATTTTGCACACGGTATTTTACGTTTGTAGATGATTTTATAAACTTTAAAATTATATCTATACTTATATCAAAAATTTGGAAACAGGCTTTTTTGATAACAAACTAGCACATTATTTGTTATTTTTATTATCTAGGTATTTATGTACGAGATTAATCAAGGATTGTTTTGATTTACTTTTTGAATTTCATGATGTTTTCTNACAACTAGACACTAGTCAATTTCAGACTAGGGAGATAACTATTGAAAATTGAAAATCTTAAATAACTGAAAAACTATTAACGATAGGTATAGGGAATATTAATACAGTTCGATGTAGAATTTTTTTCTCTATCTGACCGTGTAAAGAAAAATATATCGTTTCATTTAAAATAAGAAAGATATTGCGTTTTGAAAATTGGCTGAAAGAAAAATTCATTTCGGCTAAATGCTAAAAGATAATTCATTTCTGAAAAATCTGGCGTAAAGTACATAGTTTAAACTATCGGAGTTCCAAATTTGGATTATCTATCAACAATATCTTCAAACATATGAATTTTTCAATTAAACACTACAAATTCAAAATTTTCAGAAAAAGTTGAAATTCCTGAAAAACTATTAACGCTAGACCATAGGTCATGTTAACAAAGACCATTTCATTTTTACCGTAGAATCTAAATAAGGAATAAAAAATATAAAAATATATAAATTTCAGAAACTTTCATCAATTAGAACTCTTTAAACGTCTAATAAGCCAACCATTTTGGCTCACCCTGTATAATTGAAGATATTTATGTTAAAAAAACGCAAAATTTTCCACCAATACGATAATTGTATAGAAATAAAAACTTCAATTCCCATAAACTACACTAAACTAATTAAGTTTTATGTTTCCAAATAATCGTAAATTTTCAAATATTAGATTAAAACGTTATTAAAAAAACTGTGGAATTTAAAATTAGATTGTTGTCAATTATTCCGTCCTTGGTTGTCAATTTTGCATTAAAATTGATTATAATTACCTTGTAACATTCTAGAGCATCCAACCAAGTCTGTTTACTTTCAACTGAATCAGCTCTCAAATACCATACACAATCGTTTACAGATACATCAAAACGGCATTCATCGAACTCGTGCGGCTGAAAAGACAAAATTCAAACATCAATTTCAATTAAAAAAATCGATAAATTCAATATAATTGGATATCGAGACGGGCAATTATCGTTCATATTGTTTTTGATTTAACTTGAGTATTAACACAACATACTTTGATAGTAGCTTTGGCCAACGATAGGGCCCCCCTACATCCAAACCCACTCTCTTGTTCGCTCTTGTAATATGATAATGTACCATCTTTAAGGACAATAAAACGATCCTGCCATCCGTGTATATAATTTGTCCATTTACTCAACACACCTGATAGTTCTGGTTGGCCCTCTGTATCGGAATCTTCGCTGCTATGCCCATCTGCCATATTCTCGCACTATTATACCAAATTTGATAAATTCCAATCAATAAACAGACGAATTAACCAAATAATAGAATCACAATTGAAATCCACTTAAATTTTAAATATTTGATAGTCAAATGTCAAGTCGGTCATCATACCAATACCTCCTTATTGTTACTAAAAACAGGTCGATTTAGAGTTACGTTTTTATTAGAACAATTTACATGTTTTTTATTGCATTTTAATCTATTATGTTATCAATTCCGTGTTTATCATTAGTCACACCGAAATTTATAAATAAACACACCAAATTACGATTAGAATTTGATTATTGGTTATGACATTAGAACAATACGCACGCGCAAAACCGCCATATTGACTCTAATATTGGCGCCAATTTTGAAAATACACCCAATTTTGTGTATTACCAACTCTAACGCATAATTATAATTCCAATTACTATTCTAATCTATCTATTATTCGATCAATCCGTATTTATCATCAATACGAATAGAATTAGAATTTATTGGTATAGTTATAACATTAGATATACTCACAGGTAAAACCGCCATATTGCGCCTACTATTGGCGCCAATTTCAAAACTCCTCAATTCTGTATTACTGGTTGTCTAACTACAATTACAACCCTGTTGTTTTTGAATTTATGAATAATCAATTCGATTTAATTCCAATGTTTAATTGAATTTGACTATTTTATTTCGGATATGGTAGAATTTCCATTTTCTACCATATTCGAATTGTCTCTCTGCCACCACAGGGGATTAAAACAGTTGGTGGTGGCGACATGGTTTCGACATTACTGTGATTAGATGGACGTTAAGTGTGTATAGCGATGTGAGATGGTGATAACGTCAGGATAAGGGACGCCTCTGACGTCGGTTGCCCACATATCTGTTGCAGGCAGGTTGATGTGATAGTGGATTGTCGTGGACGCCGCCTCCCTCTTATAATTCACTACCTACATTAGATAGGACGCCATATTTGTTAAGTCCCGAATCAATCAACCCTTGTTGAATAGAAAAATTAAAGAATTTGTAAAATTGATTGTAATTGATATAGTTGTAAGGGATGAACGTGCGCCGATCGTAGGGGGTAGTAATGGGAATTTGTTTAGGTATACATTATGTAAATTTACGAGAAAAGTTGTGACACTACCCCCCGAGTTTGTGTATGTGCATATAATATACGTAAGAGTAGTAGATTTAGGGTTGTATTCCACTCGCTAGCTGTGATAGCAGTAAAATCGACTTTGGCCGTCAGTAAAGGGTCAGTAGACACAAATCTGCACTATCTTTGATTAAGTCCCCAACCATTACGCCACCAACTACCATCGCACCATTATTATTGTCGAGAAAAAAGCCAACGAGTCTCATTTCTATGTGCATTTTTGATAGCCAACGCACACTACCCCCCCAATCCAGACCATCGTGAGACGGAATAAATGTTACTAGATACGAAAATAATCGTCTAAATGGCATATAAATATCGTTGAATATAATTCATTCATATGGATATTTAATTTAACGAAATGGAGAATCATAAAATTCAGCTATATTTTTTTCGATTTCCTCTTTCAAATAAATAAAATAAAAATTGTTCAATAATATAGTGAGAGGGTGGAAGAGGGTCGCAGGTGCATTATCAATATTATAGCCCCATTGTCGTCGGCTATCATACATTACACCACTGCTAAACTTAATTCTATCAAGCAATGAAATCGTCTAATTGTAAGGGGCTGTAGTTGAATAACTTAAATGTAACTTGAACCATTTTACGATAATTATATGCAGAACCGTAATGAATTATTTTGCAGATAACTGGTACAGTTTAATTGCTAAACTAGAAAAAAATCGGTTTGATGTTTAAATTAATTTGAATTGTTAATAAAAGGGATTGTTTCAAGGGTGATTTTGTGCGGAAAAATTGATGTGAAATCTCTAGAAATAAAGAAAATCAAATAAATGCATCTCAAAGTTTTATAAGCGTCACCAAAAGTAAGATCTGGCGTCCAAAAATATTTGTAATCCTATTACAGATTTATTTTTCAACGGGTTTTAATTATTTTAAGGGAGTTTACAGCAAGGGGGTGACCAGGGGAAATCCCGGAGTCACCCCGGAATCTTCAATTGGTAATTAAATACTACAAATTAAGGAGCTGGACTAGAACTCAAAAAGAGGAGCGTTTGAACGATTTTTCCCTTATTTTTCACTCTAAAATCAAGAATTATAGCCCATTAGAAAGAGCATTTCAAGCTGGAAAATTTTGTGAAAATTTAGAGTTATATAGGTGCTTCTTATTTCGCCCATAACTTAATTTGTTTGTAGTGAATATGGGGTTTTCCAAATTTCCAAGAGATTTCCCTAATGGCTTAGTAATGTTCCAGGTATTTGAAAAATGAGAATTTTTTTTGGGATACTTAAAAAATTGGTCGTGTTTTTTGGAAGTTTATGGGCAAAGAACGTAATCAAATTGAAAAATCCATGCTTGGAAAATTCTGGGGAAACTTAATTACAATTGAAGCTTGAAATGTTCTCTAACGGTCTCTAATGCTCCATTTTAGGGTGAAAAATTAGGGAGAAATTGTTGAACAAAAACGCGTCTCTTTAAGTTCTAGTCTCATTGGTGTTTGTTTTGGGGATAATTCACCCTCGGAGTAAAATGTCTGGATTCAAGATTGGTTTATACAAACATTTCAAGGGCCAATTTTGGAAAATTTTGATTGGCGTTTGAGCACTTTGGCGGCTTTGGGCTAATACTGTTTGAGGGCTTCCACCCAATTTGGGTTAACTGAGGCTACACACTCCACATTTAGCCATAAAAATGCTTTACATTTTATTAAATAGGAAAATTTATGAACAAAGAACCTTTATCTTGTCTTTTTTGATAAGAAAGTCCAAGAATTACCTACATACGCCCTGTTTTTCCTAATTTGAAAGATAAACCAATACAATATTTAGAAGTGGAGTGTTAACTTTGAGGGCTCTGGGCTAATACTGTTTGAGGATTATTACACAAATTTGAGTCAATTTTATTGAAGAGAATAAATTATAAATAAAGAACCTTTACCTTGATTCTTTAGAGCGCGATGGGGCCCTTTGTACGCACAGGGCCCCAGGTTGCAGTCCGCAAAAACCTCGACTAAATCCGTCCCTGACAACGTCTCATTTAAAAGCTTATTTTGTTTAATTTTATGGAAAATTTCTAGCTGTATTGGAAGATTTCTTGCAGATTTGAAAACCCTTTTCAATTTGCTATCATTAGAGATCTCTGTTTCTGGTTCCACAATTGCGGAATTTCCGCAAGGTTTGTTTCTGCGCCTTCTCAAGCGGATATATAACGGAAATTATTCACATGAGGCAAATACAAATTTACTGAACACTTGTAGGTCTAAAGTACAGTTTTTTCCATCCCGTTTCCTCAAATTCAATAATCGATATCTCGTTTGTTTGATGATATATTGTAACGATTCAAACACCATTAGATTCAGCATTTCAAAGAGCATCCCCAGACGATTTTGTTTTCAAAAATTCCCATTGAATTTTGAGTTATACAGGTTAATGTTGCAATATGTGTTTTTTTCTAATTTTTCCATATTTCCCTTATAATTTAGCAAATTTGATCAATTTTTCAATGATTTTCCTACAGTATATATCAAATTGAAAACGTTTTTGAGACCTCCAAGAAATTTTTAAATAGATTTGTTAGTTTTCCAAGAAATTGACCGAAACTAGGGACGTATATTAGATCTTTTTCTTCGATTCTATGTTTAAAAAGTGCCAATTTTGAATAATCGATATCTCTCTTGTTTGATAAGCTATTGCAATAAATACGGCAGCATTAGAAAGAGCATTTGAAGGAGTATCTAAGGATCTTTTTTATTTTGAAAAATTCCATTAAACTTTCAGTTACAGAAGAAAATCTTGGAACATATGTTTTTCATATTTTCTCCTATAACTTGACAAATACTGTCGATTTTTCGATGATTTTCTCACAATATGTAGCAAATTGAGAGAGATTTTCGAATTTCAAAAAAATCGTCCAATAAGTTAGTTAATTTTCCGGAAAATTGATGGAAACTGGAGGGCCTACAATTCGGTCTAAAAAAGATCAATTTTCAATAATCGATATCTCCCTTGTTTAATAATATATTGTGATGACTAAAGTAGTGTTAGAACAAGTGTTTTAAGGAGTATCTATCAGCTTGTTTTGTTTTGAAAAATTCCAGTTGATTCGAGATATCTTTGGGAAAATCTTGGAGGATGCGTTTTTTCAAAAAATTTCATATTTTCTCTTATAACTTAGCAAATATTATCGATTTTTCAACAATTTTCTCACAATATAAAGCAAATTTGAAGTGCCTTCCAAACCTTTCAGATATTCGCAGGTGATACTGTTAGTTTTCCGGAAAACTGTCAATTTGCTTTCAAGTTTTTTATGTTTCTGTTATGGAACTTCACTTCCGAACATCTCTAGCTGTCATTGTCAAATTAACAATGTTTGCAAAATTATGAGAGTAAATATCGACAATTATAACAAATTACAGCAAAAATACTTCTGTAATTCGAAAGTCAATCAAAATTTTCCAAATCAAAGGACTCTTTTGAATGCTTCTTGAAATGCAGATTGGGCTAAAAGCTCGATTTTCAATTGAATCATTAATTCTTGAGCAACAAGACAAGTTGGAAAATATTTATTGCAATTGGGCATGTTCGTTGTAAATGCGCCCCTGTGTTTAAACACAATAACAATGGGGATGTTTGTAGTTTTTATTTTACCACTAATCACAAATCAATATCGTTGTGATTGTGACAAGTTTTCGTTTTTGTTTTTGTAAAATAGTTGGTCACGTTGAGAAATTAGCTGTTTTTCCTTTACTTTCGGTAGCTTTATATTTGTCTTGTCGTCCCTCATTTACCACCACAACTAATCACATTATCTATCGTCGTTGATTTGATTCATTTTGTATTCCTTTATTCTATCTCCCTTTCCCTATAATTTTTTGTTGCATTTCTTCTCTAACCTTTTATGCTTCGTGTATATTTGTGGAGTTTAACAGCGAGAATGAGTAAATTGGCAAATGAGTTTGCTGAATACAATAACGATGTCGTCTACAACAACAACGGGCGGCGACGATGTCGAATTGAATGTGATAGTAATGGGTGACAATCTCTTTACGCCTGATCCAATTTGTGCCTCTGATTTTATTTGACCCAGTAATTCAATCACCAACTCAGCAAGCATTCACTACTGTCTGCCCGCCTGCCTGCCAGCCTTTTTGCTTGCACACAATTCTTTTACTTTGCCAGCTATCGAATTGTGCCGATCTACAGTAGGAGTAAAGTAGTTAGAGCTGGCGGGCGTCATTACAATATATTACATTCATCATGTACATACGGGAATAATTTCACAAAACTCCCCCTTTCAACGTGTTCTTTTGCCGCGAGAATTCTAACACGATCAATTTGAAATCAAAACGAATGTATCTATTGGCATCCACATCCATCTAAGGTAATTTGAGTTCATCGAAAACACGAACGATTCTCCTTTCAGCTTGTTGCTTTGATTCACCCCTAATTTACATTCCGTCGATGTTTCTGGCACCAGTCAATAATTGAAACTGGCACAATAACTGTGGTGTTGATGGTACAGTAGATAGTCCATCCTATTTAGCCATTATTTTAACATCAGTGCCGTTGACGGGCATGTCAAAACGAAATAATCAAACAATGTTGCTGCCCTCTCTCTGTCGCTCTTGTTTTGCCCTTTATTATCGAATTTTCTTGTTTGTTTTTGCAACGATAACATGTGGATGGAAAATGGATCGATTAAAGGTGCAGAGAGACAGACTGTTTGACATTGTTATTAAAATTCTCCCATCTTCACGGCAGGTGGGATGGTTGCAATTGACGTGCTCTATCTATTGACTGCAACCCTGTTTTGTTCTTATTCTGTCAGTGGTTATGATTTGTTCCGATTCGATTGTTATCTGTCTCTTTACACGTGCCTCCTCCTCAACAATTAGTCACAATACAACCCCTGTAGTTTTATAATTCAAACTAAACGATTTAAACATTAATAACCGAAACTATTCAACAGGCGAATAAAATTCTACAACTATCCTATGATACAAGAATTATTCTGTAATATTTTCAGATAGGGGTGCAACAATAATTCATGCATGCAGCAAATCTAAAACTGACCCGTTTGTGATTATTGTTCATCAAATTATTGTAATATTAGGGTGAGTAACTGGAATCTACAAACAGACAAATTAATCGTATCGTTTACAACAATAGAAATTTATTGCAAGCTTCCCTACATGTACGCTTTCAGCTGTAATGTGACAATTACAATAATTATTTTCAGTTCAAACAGCCCGAAAATTGTTGTGTGTATGGGAATTGTTCATGTATAACGCAAACGAATAGACGGATTGTAATTATTGAGAAGTTCTATGAAAAAATCCGCTATCTGTCCAGAGACGGGCTTAACATTATGGCAGAGGTCATTCAGCATACATACGTAGAAATATATGGATAGTGGAGGGGCGCCAATGCGAGTAAAGAGCACATCAGACCAATGGGATTAGTGTGGTTCAACCAATAGAACGATTGGCCCCACCAACCACCACCGGTTCACAAATCAACCCCTGATTATACGAATGGACCGAGTACAAAAATCAACCAACAAATATCCACCCTCTACTATAAACCCCTCAAAAAAACAATTGTAAACAAAAAATCTTAACTAAAATCGGAATAATTCAACAACAAATTAATTAATCTTAAATAATTGATAATTTCCAATTGTAGAATCAAAATTAATTCGAATTGAAATAGAAGATGTATTGAATTGTATTTGTTAGACAGAGATATTTGTGTCAGTTACGGTGAAGGGGGTTGTTTGGAAAATGTTATTACAATTGGGGCGGTGGGTAGGGCGCAGTCGCATGTTGCAGAACAGAAGTTAAACACAGGGTAGCGAGCTCTGATCCCGCCCATGGATGATACACCACCTAATACATGTTTACCCCCTTGCAAACTCACTAGCCAGCCCAACTTAACTTGATATCAAATCTAATACACACCAACAATAATACACTTGATAGTGCGTGCTCCTATCTAACACTACACAATTAATAACAAAACTCGAATAATAAAATTCGGCAAAATTAGATCAAATATGGGAAATTAACGGAATTGAATCAATCGAATAGTGATCGAAAGTGAGATTGATTTCCTTAGAAAATCATGGATTGCTCTGTATCGCAAACTACCCCTATTCTATCGTCTTTACATCAATCCACTTGTTCACCGGAACACCATCAACACCATCCAAACGGTGAGTCATTACCGAACTGTAAACCCGATCATAATTATTGTTAAATAATTAATCGAAATATTTTGCATGTAAATTAATTTTTATCGCATTATTTCAAATGATTACCTACCCCTGAAAATAACGCCGGATTTTTTGGGTTATTTTATTCAATTTGCTACGACTTTTTTCGGGGATTATTAAATTAATCAAAGCTTAATAAAAATGTTCCATGTTTATTCAATTTGCAAGTTAAATTATCACTTTTACCGAATTTATCAGTTTATTATCCTTTAAATAATAATGTATAATTATCATTAGCTCTCATCAAAAACTACCCTCTTCACTATCAGATTTATAATAAGATTTGTTAGTATTTTCATGATTTAAAAGGGTTGTATTTTATAGAAAATTGCACCTTTCTAGTGGTTGTAAATTGGAAATTGTGATTCAGTCGCTTTAAAGCTTTGCTGGGTCAGAAAGCGCAATATTTAACTTAAAATAATATTAAAGCATTTTCAAGTGCCTGTTACTCTTCCATTCATAGAGTGAAATCATTGAAATAAATTTGAGTACTATAATGAGTCTATTAAAGGCCACAAACAGGCTTATAACGCCAAAATTAAGCATAAATTTAGTTCTGTAAAATATTGAGGAAAAATTTAATTTTGTAAACATTCTCTTAATTTTGAATAAAAATGAATGAAGAATCTCAAAAACGGCACAATTCATCTAATTGTAAGTATTTATTAATTATAATTGACCTTAATTAAAATTGACATAACGCCAAAACTCAAGTAAATTTAATTTTCCAAGATTATTCATGTTCAGTTGAAAATTTTCCATCTAAGCTATTATCAGTGTGTTAGAAAGACCTTAGAAAAGCGCTACAGGTGTATTTGGTTAAAACTTACATTCCCAGGTGTCCCGCTTTAATGGAATTTGGATATCTAGGGGTTGAAATAGCCACTCATAGTTAGCCTTAAAGAGGTGCTTTGTCCAGTTTCACATACTTGCAGTTGAAGTATTTAAACGGAAAAAAGAGTGTAGAATGTTAGTTGTATACTGAAATGTTAATTGGGGTAGAAGTTATAAGGGTTGAAAATTGAGAATTTGCTATAAATCAAGAACTATCTATCGGATTTTGATGAAAGTAATGCCATTCGAAAGGAGATACCTGTTTTTGGATTTTGTGAGAATCGAGAGCGTTTTCTCAATTTTTTAATTTTTTTTAAATTTTAAGCTTAGATTGTTTCAAATTCTAGCTATTCAAACTTATAAAAAAACATCTTTTCAATATTTTTAGAAGTGTTGCTATTAAATATAAGCTCTTGTTTCAATAGAATGTCGGTAATGCAGATGGCTAAGCTGAAACAAGAAGCTGACCTGCGTTCATAAAGTCATAGGTTACTGCTAGCTGAAATAGCGTTGTACACTCTGTATAATGCGAGAAAAACAAGTATTGACCTAGGTGACAAATATCCAAGCAAGAGACTATCGCTGTTTTTTAGCCCCGGACTAGAGAGGCTGGATAGGCGAGGGTTTCCATTGCATTTTGGATTATTATTTATTCAAATTTGAAAGATAATTAAACGCCAAAATAATAAGCAATGATTTTGGAAATATCGCATTAGAAGGTCAATCTTAGAAATGTTTTTGTATTAGAAAATTCCGACAGAGGAATATTTTGAAGAGTTTTTCGTAATGTTTTACAATATTTTTATAGTTTTCCTTATAATTCAGTCAATATTCATTATTTTTCTACAATTCCGACCGAATTTATAGAAAATAGAGAGCACCTTCGAAATATTCAAGAAGTTTCCCAATCGGTTTGTTAGTTTTTTAGGAAATTGCCAAAATGTTAAGCACCTTTTTTGATTAGATGCCCAAACAATGCTAATATTTAATAACTGATAACTTATTTTCGTAGATATTGTAACGAGTAAACCAGCATTAGAAAGAGCATTTCGAGAAGCATTGGAAACAGTTTTTCTTTTTGGAAAATTTTACTTGAATTTGAATTTATATAAGAAAATCTAAGAACATGATTTTTTTCTATATTTTCGCATTTATTTTTATCTTTTCATTGATAATTTAGGCAATATTACAAATGATTTTTACAAAAAATGGAAAATGTTTTCTAAATCCCCAAGAAATTTTCCAATCAGCTTGATAGTTTTCAGGAAAATTGCCAAATTTTCAGGAAAACTGCCAAAAATTGAATTGTTTGAATTACATCCTTTTTGATCT
Source organism: Hycleus cichorii (assembly GCA_013841215.1). Lineage (NCBI taxonomy): Eukaryota > Metazoa > Arthropoda > Insecta > Coleoptera > Meloidae > Hycleus > Hycleus cichorii. The sequence goes on from JACDRQ010000528.1 coordinate 26,157, forward strand.
AGGTATATATTCAATAATCGCTAACAAGCTTGTTTTTGGAGATAAACAAAATAGAATTAGAATGAGAATCTTTACAAATATCCAAGAAAGGTTGTTGTGTTGGAAAAATGCACCTTGAAATCTTTCCAATTGCGTCTCGGACATTAGAATCTGTTTGCAAAATAATCAAGAATTTGTCAAACGCCATATCAATGAAGATTTAAGGTCTAAGATCCCCATCGGGGCCAAAAATACTTAGGGATGTTAAGCACCCCCAAAAAGTTTTACAATGCGTAGGTTAATTTTCCTGGTGTTTCAGTATTACCAAATTTTTCTTCAGAGGAAGGTTCACTATTTTTCAATTTAATGCGTTCAGTTATTTTTTTAAAGTTTTGAATGCTTCAAACGGCTATCGAAAGAACCTTTCAAAGTGCATCATGGTTGGTCTTCTTTGTTGAAAGTTCGCATGCAATCCTGAATTACAGAAGGAAATCTGAAAGTAATTTTTTCAGTGCTACTGACAATTTTTTATATTTTGCTTCATAACTGTGACAATATTGATACCCAGTTTATTCTCTTAATTTAGTTCTTTTGTAACTTCAGCACCCCAGAGTTGAACATCTAACTATGGCACAATAATCGGCACCGAAGCAATTTTGATTGCCTTCTGAGGCAAAATTTCTGCATGTTAAATTGCTAATTTCTATCGAATTTTGCGCTTTAACTATCTAAAACATTATAAACTAAACAATTTAGGTTGTTCTGTATATAAATCTTAACGTTCGAATATTTGATTCTTCCAGAAGTATTTTTGAGTTTTAAGTCCAAATTTTGAAATATTTTCATGAGGGACTCTTATCATTAACAATTAAATGTAGAATTTTTGTAAATAAAAACAGGCAGTTTAGACATTTTAGCTTAATTTAAGGATAAAATCTTGACTTTTCTTCACTTTTGAGAAAGGTTTACGAGTTTAAAACTAGATTCTAAAATGCTCAAGTATTTTAGCAAAGTTTACTACCTAAAAATAACTTTTGGTCAATTAGTTTCCAATGTTCATCCAGATTTTAACAAATTTTGGACCTAGAATTTTCAAAAATTTTACTGCTCAATTATTTTTCGGTATTTTTGAAATTCTTCGACCCCAGATTTAAAGACATGTTTATTTTTGTTACTGCATTAAAAATGTCGCTCTCTGAAGCATACTGCTTGGGTAAATCGCCTTCCATCTCACCTTACTAGCCATCCCTGGTAATAATTGATTCTTTGGTATAGGTATTTTAATCACTAGCACTTTTACTATCGAAATTTTCCAAGTCTAGCCAAAAATTTATCAAAATTAGACCAATAAAGTGTTATAAAAGAAACTTAGATGCCCAAAAAGAAACATGCCTCATCTTCTAGATGATTATCATTATCTCTAAAACTGTTTGCAACTGTTGCAGTTCAAAATTCTCTGAATTTTTGATTTCCGTCTAGCACTGGTGCTCCAGAATTTTAATTTTTCGAAAATCAGCGCCATATGTAAAGTGCTATACGCGTTTTATGGATAGAAAAACGATGATGCTACAATAAACGAAGTCGACCGTACATTATTTTGTGTATAGAATTTGAAAAGAAAGCACACAAGGGTTCCACCAGTCCGTCACGGGATTACATTGGTGTCTCTATTTAATGCCACTGTATTAATTTGTATTATATGGGGATAAAGTGGTGGCATTATGATAGAAAGTTGAGTTTTGGAGGGTTCAAATCGTAGAGGGTGCCGATATGTTCTCAAATCTATTCTCAAAGCTGCAGTGGTCAAGCTGAATTAAAAAAAATATCAATATAGACAATTTTTGGAAAACTCCTCATTAATATGATGAAACAATCGCGTAATGGAGCAATTTTAAATTTAAATTCAATTGGAATATTGACGGTATTCGTGTTATGTTGTGCTAAATCCCTAATTGAGGGGCGCATCTGTAAACATCAGGGATGGGAGATAGTTGGGGCCATATGGGTGCACATACACCACCCTTCATGACTGCCCATTCAAATGATAATCGAGCACACTTGATTAATACTCTAATGTCAATTTGACTGTAACTGATTTTATAAACTTGAACCCTAGGAAATATCAAGGGACCACTTTTGTAATTCCTAATTGAATCTTGATTGTCTCCAGTCGAATTCGGGATTATCATCAACATCATGTTAGCTAAATGTAAATATGTTGCAATTTCTATTTAATTATCCGCCTCTCTCTTTCTGTCTCTAAATAGATTTGCGAACATCGCCAGGTAGCGTTGATTGTTATAGTCCAGAAGGTGATCATCCCTTAGCTTTGTGTTTACCGAATTCACAAACTTTAGTCCAAGCATCAAGAACACCACCACCACCATGGAGTGTACCGACGAAAAAGGGCACACCGGGCTTAATTTGTGTCGTTTGCGGTGATACGAGCAGCGGCAAACATTATGGCATTTTAGCATGTAACGGTTGTTCTGGTTTCTTCAAACGTTCAGTACGACGGAAATTAATTTACAGGTCAGTAACAATATTTTTTCTCGTCCTATTTTAACCCTTCACAAATCACTCAACATCCCGATAAAATCCACCTTAATACCATCACTACTAACGCGTATTTCATTATGATTGAAGTTGAATTTAGGGTAGACGAGAAAAATTGAATGGACAGGGTGAGTGGTGCTAACCACACAATCAATTAGAGAGAGAACCTGTAATCCGAATACAGAACTGTATCGACCTCGTGCTGCGCCCTTTGTGCTCTAATCTGGTTACATTCGAATCGTGTTCTAGCCGACTGTCCATCCAATCGATAAATGATACAGACCGGCCAACCCCGCCACTATTCTACACGTTAAATTATTTTTTGCGGGAATTTCTAGTTTGGACGTATTATCAAAGATTCATGGTGGTGGTTGTGTGGTGTGACGTGTCAGAGCGTTCAAAATAGGGTTGAATTAAAGCGCAGGATGGGTATCAGGTGCGGCTGGTGGGATTTCGAACCGGGATCGTTGCCATCCGACGCTCGACAATTTCAAAATCGATTCATTTAAACACCCCTACCATTTGATGGAAATCAAAAATATTCTTATTGCAAACGAATAAATAGCCGAATATTCTCTAAACGTACCAAACTCATTAAAGTTTGATCAGGAAAACTAAATCCTGATAGGAAACTGAAACTATCTAATAAGTTTCGATATTGTTGTTGCTGGTTGGGTGATTGCTGTATTGGATTCTAAGGAGCGGGACATGTGTTGTAGTGGAATCATTTCGTGTAGATGTGGGGCGGTAGTTGAGATGGTGGCTCATCCAACTGTTCCCTTGAGGATAGCGTTGGGAATCATCTGGCGAAGCGGGATTCGCCATCGACTAAACTATTGAAACGCTATTGAGTCCAGGGTTGTACTCAAACAATTCCAACTATCCAACATTATAACATTAAACTTAACCAAAACTGAATCAATATAGGCAATTTTTTGAGCCCGGTCCTGGTTTGTCTTTGTGTAAAAAAGAAAACCTCATGAACTATAGTGTTATATAAGGAGACTAGCGAAAGAGTGGATGGCAGCAGATGGGAAAAATGCCATCTCCCTGCTTTATAGGAGACAGTAAGAAAAACATTCCTTTCAAACCTCCCACCCTATTATTTGTACCCTTATCTTCCTCCTAGTCTTTCTTTTATGCTTTATCCATGGCATTCATTCGAGAAACTTTCTTGTTGCGAAAGAGATAGAAATCATCCCTGTCACAGGATAGATTTCAACGAATGATTAGTGAGACACACAATAATAATAAAAATGCTGAACGGTGGTTTTCCTTTATAACAACACAAGTTAATAGAGGATGAAAATGGCCAAACGATCATTTGTTGACAACAACAAAGCCACCCTTAGATTTGTAGAAATTTTAAAAACACCAATTTGTTGTTAAAATTTAAAATAAATTTCCATTCTTTCAAGGGAAAGTTTTTAATGAACATCGTTTCCTTTTTGTAAACACTACCGCAATCACCACCACCACTACCAATTGGTTTCTTTATTTTGACTGTTGTAAAAAGGAGATGTAGGTATATGAAACGAGACAACCACCCTTATACAAATCGAGGGAAAATAACTTTAATTGAATCCTCGGTAGGGGATTTATTTTTGTAATACTTTATGATTGCTGGTCCGGAAGATTTGCATCTCTGATATGCGCCCGTTTATATTTTTCATTTATTTAAATTTAAACACATTAAGGGCGGTTTCTTTACAGATGTCAAGCTGGAACTGGCCGGTGTATCGTCGATAAAGCCCATCGGAATCAATGTCAAGCTTGCCGGTTGAAAAAGTGTCTAGCAATGGGCATGAATAAAGATGGTGAGTTAGAAATATTCAAATTGAATTCTATTAAAACATGAAAGGGGTAGTTGTAGTTGTAGTAGCAGGAGTACGGATCGAAAATGAATTTCCACCAAAGTGTTATTAAATTATCACGACAGACAGATTCGTGACGGTATTGTTGTAGTAATAGTAGGGGGTGAAGGATGAAAGTTAGGAAAGCGAAGTCCTGGGAGAAGTGAGAAAGCTCTCGATGAACATTAGTGAAACTGTGAAGTTCTTCAACGATCACCCAACCTGCATACAGAACAGTTTGGGGATCTATAGCCGGTTCAACGCTTTTGCAATATTTTAAATATGAGTCGTTGATAATAAAATAAGACAAAATTAATGGAAAGCTTCCGGGGTAAAAACAATTCAGTCGAGATTGATAGCAATTCTTAATCCTCGAGCATCTCTACCCTGTAAGGTAGACCATCAAAAACAATTCCAAGTAATGGACCTAACCGGCGTGGGGGTTGGTTATAGGGCTAACAACGAATCACAGAAGAACTCTATGACCGTTTCATGTTGTTAGGGTCCCATCTATTCAAGATTGTAAATTACAGTTTAGTTGTAATACGCATGCGATCCTATTTACCTCAAACCTAAAAAATATTAGACTGTGATACTATATACATTAAATTCTAATTTTCTACATTCACATTCTAATGTTTAGATCCCGGGAGTTTTGGTAGAGCGTTTGGTGGGAATTAACCAGCTTTGAATCCCATTAATCAGCGTCTTCTAAATCCCCGGCTATAGCTGTTTGTTACACAGCCAACGCCTGCTGTTGTTGTTGTTGTTGTTATTATTATTGTTGTTGTGTTGTTCTCTTCTATTTCCTATCATTGTCTTTGTCTTGGAAACAACCCCTTTAGCGCATACACCTGTAGTGGTGGTCGGTTGTTAATCAACTGTACAATTTATAGATTACCGGCTAGATTGATGGGTGTATTGTTACCGGGTTGTTGATAATATATCACAACTCACCCCTATTATTGTTGATTTATTAATGATAATACAATGCAATTTTTATTAGAACGGTTGAATATTTTGTTTATTGGAAAAGATATGAGGATAAAAGACAATGCTTTATCGCATAATTTTCCGTATAAACGAAGCCAATAAGGGAGTGAATGTAAAGCAGCCGATGGGCAAGCCACCAGCCACATAAAAGCACACGTCTCTTATTCAAAGAAGAAACAACTAAATAGACAACGATAGATTGACGCCCCCTAAATAATTCCAACAACGATGATGATGATGACGACAACAACTTCAAACGTTTCCCCAGATTTGCATTTTCATCCTTTGTTAGTTTACCGCCACCATTGCTATGTAATTCCACCAATTACATAGCATATAAAATCTCCCCTTTTACACATTATTATTATTTAAATTAATAACGATACTAACGGATAAGATGCGCCTTTGTTGTTCATATGCGTTAAAAAATTTTAACAAATCACAACTTTTACGCTTGCAAAATTTGGTGGTAAACGGTCCGTAACGCAGCCTTTAATCGAAGATTGGACGCACGTTGAAAAACAACGCTCAATTACTCAAAAATACTTTTCTTTTGCATATAATGGTCACGTGCCGGCCACAAAAAGGGTTAATTCAACATACGCACAAAATCGTAGACGTCCTGCTGTTGTTTTTAAATTGCCACTGTGGTCACGTATTTAAATCTAACCCATAAATTTTACTATAAGCCTTTATAACTCGCCTTAAAAAGTGTTAATTTTAGCTGTACAGAATGAACGACAGCCGAGGAATACAGCCACCATTCGACCTGAAACATTAAGGGATATGAGTGCGGAACAGGAGCGCGCTTTGAGGGAGGCTGCCGTTGCTGTTGGTGTCTTTGGGTATGTGTTAATATCGATTTTTGTTTATTATCATTAGTATCAATCGAGCAACAGATTATCGCTACAATGAACTCTATTAGTAGAAGCTTTTGATATTACGATGTGTCGTACGTTAAAAGCTTGAAAGCTCATAAATGCGGACGATTTTAATTTTATAATCTTTTGATCGGTGAATTGTAATAGAAATCAATTTTGTTTGTTAATTTATTCTAGTTTATAATTGAATTATAGCCCACCTGTACCGCTAACAATGGCATTAACGTCGGCACGGTATTCGCACAGTTTTCTACCGCCAGTACCACCGCCGCCGTTACCAAACCGGGAACCAACACCAACGAAAGACAACAATACCAGCGATAATGATGGTGAGTTTTATTTACGAATTTAGAAATATGGGATGTCGTTAGAGACAGTTGACATAGATCGATCTTCATCAAGAATACAGTTTTGGGACGGATTTAGATTGAGTTTTGTAAGCTTGGATAGATAGCGCGATAGAAGAGAGACTTGTAAAGTGGGATTAGTTGTAAAGTTGACGTTTACATTGCTAATTATTCCATAGGGAAATTGTTTAATAATTTTGTTGATTTAGAGGAGAGTATAGATGTGACTAATGAAGAAGATGATGCTCCAACGTCTGGTTGTGGCGTATCGTCTAGTAGCGGTCCAGTACGTCCTGAACCACAACCGGCTAATGGCCTAACAAATACAACAACTGCCACAACTACAACAACAACCACAACAACCGGCTTATATCCATCTAGTCATGAAACAATTTACGAAACATCGGCTAGATTATTGTTTATGGCTGTAAAATGGGCAAAGAATCTCCCCAGTTTTGCTAGCTTACCATTTAGAGACCAAGTATTAGAATTGATAAAAAAATCGATAAATCCAATAAATTTCGATAATTCTAGGTGATACTCCTAGAAGAAGCCTGGAGCGAATTGTTCTTACTGAACGCAATCCAATGGTGCATGCCGTTGGATATTTCAGCAAGTCCTTTGTTCAACATAAACGAACACGCTAAAAATGGCCATTCAACCGGCGATGTTCGCATATTAGCCGATACTTTAATGCGATTCAAAGCTGTACACGTCGATCCGGCTGAATTCGCATGTCTTAAAGCTATCGTTCTATTTAGAGCAGGTATTTAACAATTAACCAATTCGATTAATTATTAATTTTATTGGTTTGATGAAGAGACGCGCGGCTTGAAGGATCCCAGTCAAATTGAGAATTTGCAAGACCAAGCTCAGGTGATGTTGTGGCAACATTGTCGTACCCAATTGCCGGGACAAGTGGCCCGTTTCGGCCGGTTATTGTTGATGTTGCCGTTATTGAGATTGGTACCGGCTGGCCGGATAGAGGCTGTATTTTTCCAGAAGACCATCGGCAATACGCCGATGGAGAAAGTGTTGTGCGATATGTACAAAAATTGATTTTCAATTTCTCTATTAACTTGCGTATAGGGAATTTCTATTTAGGCCTATAATACTAGAAGAATGATCGATTATTTTGAATTATTACGAATTTAAACAATTTACTGTGTGTTCCAATTATGGTTCTTTTTGTAAATATACTAAATGTTAAAATCAACGATTAATCGTAATCAATAATTGTAAACATTCCGAGATTATGTAATTTTATCGTGGACATAATTATAATAATAGTTAATTGTGTAATTGTACAAAAATAAAGACAGTTTTAATGTTGTAAAATGCGTTAATCATTCTAAAATTGAATATCGAGAAGAAACAAATCATTTTATTGGTACAATTAATGTTCAAGATTCTTCCAAATTTTGCCTTTTGTTGAAATTTTCTGAAAAACTACCGGACCGATCGCAAATTACTTGTACATTGGGACATCTCATCCAATTTGCTATCAATTAAACCCTATACTTATTGTAAATCAATTATAGCTGGGTTATAAGGGAAAATTTAATAAAATGCATGCTTCTAGATCTTAATCTATAACTCGAAATTTCCACATTTTCCAGAACGCTCAAGTTTATATCCAGCAGCTTTAGGTTCTCTATTCAACTTGATTTTAAAAAAACAGAGAAAAATTGTCTGATAAAGCTACCCCTTGGGGAATGCTACCTTAAAATTCGCCAGAATGGTAAAATTTCTGTTTCTGTTTCTTGAAATGTTCTTTCTAATTGTGCTCTAATGTTCTATAAATGCCTTAATTAGTCTAACTGATAAGAAATAAAGAGTGTTAAAAATGTTTACTGTTTCAAATTTTACAATTTTTTGAAATTTTCTGGAAAACTGCCAAATCAATCGGAAAATTACTTGCATATTTGGAAAGCTTATTTAATTCGCTATAAACTAAACCCCATATTCATTGTAAATAAATCAATATAGCCGATTTATGAGGGGAAATTCAATAAGACTTGCTTTTAGATCTTCATCTATAACTCAGTTTCCACAAAATTTTCCAGGACGACAAAATTTATGCCCAGCAACGTTAGGTGCTTATTCAACAAGCCAAGTATTCAATTAAAAAAAAAATACAAGAAAAATTGCCTGACAAAGATTTTTTAGGAACAGCAACTCAGAAATCTAGCAGATTCTTGAAGTTTCCCAAAATGATAGAATTTTTGCAACGTAGCTTGAAATGCTCTTTCCAATTGTACAAAAATAAAGGTAGTTTTAATGTTCTAAAGTGCTTCAATCAATCATTCTAAAACGAAATCCTAAGATTGAATACCGAAGAGAAATAAAAAATGTCTTTTCGCATTAGATTTGTGGAAAACTACTAAACCTTTCGGAAAATTTCGTGTATATTTGGAAAGCCCTTTCAATGCGCTATCAATTAAATTCTATATTCATTGTGAATAAATTAATACAACCGAGTTATGAAGGAAAATTCAATAAGATACGTGCTTCTAGATTTTCATCTATAACTCAAAATTTCCACAAAATTTCCCAAAACAACAGAGTTTATATCCAACAACTTGAGAAACTGTTCAGCCAACCAAGCATTTGATTTTAGAGAAATCGTCAGATAAAGATACCTCTTGGAGAGCCTCAAAATGCTTAAAATCTCCCAGAGTGGTAGGACCTTCATGCAGCTTGAAATGCTCTTTTAAATTGCGCAAAAATAAAGACAGTATTCTACAAATGTGCAAATCAATCATTCTAAACCGGAATCTAAGTATAGCATATCGATAGGAAACAAGGTATTTTATTGGCAGAATAAATGTTCTCCCAAATTTTTCTATTTTTGAGTTTTTTGGAGAAGTACCAAGCATATCGGAAAACTCCTTGTATATTTGGACACTTCTTGATATTGATTAGGCCTTGTACCTAAATAAATTGTTACCTACTGAATTATGGGGAAATTTATTAGAACACAAGCTTCCAGATTTTCAACTAAAGCTTAAAATGTCCACAAAATTTCTTAAAGAGCAAAGTTTATAACCAACAGTCGGAAATTCCTTATTCAACGAGTTGTAATACTTGATTTTGAAGCATAAAATACGAGAGAAATCGTCTGACAAATACTTCTGTTTTTTCAAGGAGTTATAGTTTGGCTCCTTAAGAAACGCTTATCCAAAAGTGTCTCAAAATTCTCCAAAATTTTCTTAATTATGCAGCTTGAAATGCTCATTCCAACATGAATTTTTAATAGAAAATAAACGAGCAACCGTTTGTCAAATATTCCAGTTTTTTATAACGAACTCTAGTGTTAATTTGAAATCGAAATTCGAAAATTACACGACAATCCAATATCGAAATCTTTAAAATGAAGATACTGGATTATTTTCAAAAATCAAGAAATTTTAACGATTCATTAGATAAGCGGAAATTTGAGTTGTATCCCGGCGCATCCACCA
>JACDRQ010000529.1:0-38205 GCA_013841215.1 Hycleus cichorii
CAAGACAAGTCACACCTTTTGGAAAAATAACGATTGCCTACCAAATTTATTGAAAAACGGAGGGGGAACTTCTCACAGACCACATCGAAATAGGAACTATACCCTTAAGGTACTTTTTAAGTTTAGCATACTTGTAGTTAAAATATTCAAACGGAACAAAAGTAAAAGTAAAGTGAAAAGTACGGTAGAAGTTATAAGGGTTGAAAATAAGAAAATTGCTATAGCTAAATCAAAAACCATTCATCGGATTTTGACGAAACTAATGTCATTCGATGGAAGAAGAGAAAGTAATAGAAATCTGTTTTTGGGTTTTTTTGGAAAAATTACGTTTAGTAGGTTGGTAACCACCCCTCAAACATATTTAGATGTATCAGAAAAAACTACACTATTCTTATTATTTTTAGGTTTTAAGTCATTGATAGTGCTATTTCACCAATTTTCAACAGTTGGAGCACATAACGATATTATTTTCTTTATACAGTGCGTCCATAAAGTTTGGATCGTAAGAAATAAAATCAAAATACGCCGATTTTATTTTCTCTTTGCGGATTTATTTCTTCTAATTTCAGCCCCGTAAGATCGTCCCTTAAGATAGGGTGAAATCAACCTTTAATATTTTAAATAGCACTAGGGGTCAAATGACATATCATTGGAAAGCCTATTTAGTTTTCTTTTCAACGCCGTTTCATTTTTTGAATTTAGTCGAATTATGTCCGAGAAATTATTTTTTTAAGATTTGAGTCAGCTACTGCAACAAGTAACTACCATATCTAAATTATTTAATTATTCATCAATAAAAATACATAAAAAAAGTATAAATCAATTAAAATTATAATAAAGGTTCAAATTGCCACCCATTCACTTCTTGGTAGTAAGCAATAAATATATATTATTTGAATATTATAGCTAAAAGTATGCGAAACTTAAAAAGCACCCCGTTTGAGCTTAAACTTTGAGTGGCGATTTCACCCTCTAGATATGTTTTTCCGCCGATAAACAAAAACATGCATCATTCAGAATTCGATGGAGAATAACTTATCCAAATTTCATTAAAATCTGAGAGGGACACCTCGGAATGTTTCCTTGTAAGAAAAATCTTTAATTAAATCGGAATTTGGTAAAAATTTATCTATTGTAGTCAAAACATTCATAAATAACAAGACAACAAGCTTGTGGTGGTTTCTTTATAAGGAAATCCAATAAATTCCGTCTAATTAGCTTGTTTGGCTGATCGGTAACTTTAACAATATTGAACCAAAAATAGATCGCATTTACTTTCACAAGTCTTAAAAATAATAATAATGAACGGTAAAAATGGCCGTTTATTGAACAAAATGAGGAGTTTTGGTCACGTTTTGGAGAAATACCTTGTTTACATAGGGAATTTATTTACTGTATTATCATTATCATCGTTATTTATAAAACAACGAATAAAATTCTGTTTATATTTAGAGAATTTATTATTTCTTTAAATGGTCGTTAATGGATAATTTTTATTTAGTAGGACGAATTTTATCTTCCCAGCAAATAATTTGCGAATCGAATTCCACTGGAAAAGTACAAGAATAGTGGCTTCTATAGAAGCAACAATTATGAAACTATTCCCTTGAAATCACTTAGATTGTTGTCATTTATTACAACTCATAATTTCTATATTATTGGCAAAATCTCGTTAGTGATCGTATATTTTGGGACGACTTACCTCAAAATTTCTAATTTCAATAACACACGGTGCTGTCATTTTTGCTGTAAATAAAACATTACGAATTTTCGTTTCGTTTTGAGCATACACATTTGCAGCAATATCAAAATTATAAACCGTAAATAGATGCATTCCAAAATGCGATGCTAAACTCTTTACTAACAATTTCTTACCACTACCCTTATTACCCTCCAATAGAAAAATCGGTTTAAAATTGATGTTTTCTAAAAATTTCCAAAATATTTACAATAAAATAAACTAATTAGACAATCTATACTTTTCATCAAGAATGGACGTGAAGCTTTCAATAAATCCTGAAAATAACCATCAAGTCCAAACGGACATATCGGTGGGTTTGTAATTTGGCAATCTTTCGGTATAAAACTTTGAATGTTTGCCGTTTGTTTTAATGTAGATTCATTGATCAAACAAACACCACCATCAAGACATGTTTTGTTATTCTTAATAACTTTATTACATTTAAAATAAACACTCTGGTTAAAATCGGTGACGATATTTTTTGAATAAAATACGCTTTTACAATAATCTTTCAATTTTATCTCAATCATGTCGTCTCTATATAAGATTTTTGGTGTTGTAAAGTAATTTTTCAAGATTAAATCGTAGACATTATTGCCTAAATCGAGTGGTGCATTGATTAGACAAATTTCAACTTCATCGGCTGTTCTCCAATAAGAATTCGCCCGTTTTAGGAAGCAATTATCAATCTCTTTGAGATTATAGAATAATGTTTTACTAACATAAATCTGATTTTTATCATTTGAATCGGTTGTGATAACATGAACTTTCCTCCTAATTTGTACGTTTTTTTCATTGATAATAATCCATACAAATTTGATATAATTAGGTAATGAATTTGTAATAATAATGTTGTTTAGATCAATCATTTGATTTGGTTTTAACAATTTTTGTATAAAATCATAATCGGCAACTTTAATTTCAAACGAATTCTGTAATTTCCGTATTCTGTTATAAACTGAATACATATACAATGTAAAAATGTACGGATCAAAATTTGTGTAGATGATCTTTGAGATGTAAACGAGAAATTTTAATTCCTTATAATTTGCCATAATTATAAATGAAAATTGTTTAAATAAAAAAACAAATATTTGGAATACACTAAAAGAAAAACGTGTCATTTAAAGAAAACCGGAAAATTTGCAATCTTCTCACCGGAAAATCAATCAATTTTTTGAGGTTAAACACAATGACACTAGCTAAACACAGAACAAAGTTCACAACTGTTTTACTGCCAACTGTAACAAATTGAAAGACTCTAACTTTAATACTTTCAAATAAGCAAAAATACGGAAGAATCTTTTTAAAAAAATACAAGATAAGTTGTAATTTATATCAAAATTGATAAAAATTCGTATCTTAATTACTGCCAATTTTTTTATTTGTTGTAGATATATCCAACTGTTTGACATAAAAGTCACTAAAACGCGCCAAATTTAAAATCGATAAACAATACCTCCATTTTTCATATTTATAATTTTTCTAAGAAAAATCACGAACAATTCTCTTCGCACGTCTGTTAATATTCGTGCTGATTTTTTGCTGTTGTGAAGCTCACAATAATTGGCTTATTTCCTAATAATTGCCACATCGTTAATCAAGTTTTCATCGATATATGTATGAAAAATTAATTGATTTGTTTGTTGGAATAATTGGGAAAAAGCATGAGAACAACTTGATGATTCATCAGCAAATGGAAAAAGCGCAAACTCGTGAAAATTTGAATGGGGTAGTAACCACCCCTTGTTTGTTCATACATTTACTATATCTATACATGCAATAAAGTCTATCTCTTCAACTAGACTGAAAAAAATTATATATCTAGTTTTATGTAGAATATGAGGAGATTTGTTTCAATCGAAATTGTTTATTAAATATTTAAACGAGACATTTTTATAAATATTTAGTTGTAGACATTTAGAACAATTAGTTTTATCGATACTGTAGTGAAGTAAGTAATTTTATTATTGTTTTGCTTCATATAAATGTTTGTTTCTTGCTTTTTCTACAGTCTGTGCTATTTTATTTTCCAATAAATGAATTATTCTTAGTATGCATCGAATAACAACAATTTGCCATTATTTTTTGCTTTTCTTTCTAGATAAATTCCACGAATAAATGGTGTAAAATTGTATGGATTCTTAAATTTGTTTAAGACAAAAGATGGGTTGTAACACAAGTAAGGAATCAGTACCACAAGCTGAAAATGAGAATCCTAATGAAAACAATCAAACAACTAAAGAAGGGAAAGTTGATGAAACAGGTCAGTTTAATTGATGAAACAATAAAAACGATATTGACCGGAAATTAATGATTTCGATGGAGAATTGTTTATTTAAAAAAACCAATCGTTTATATACACGTCATATTTAGATTTCTTGTAATAATTTCACTATATTTATACCGGTCTCATCAATTTATAATGGAACAATTTTTATACCAATTACTTGGGATAAGGGCCTATTTAAGAACCTTGACTATCCTGTTTCTATTGATTCAAGGAATGAATTCTTGAATCAATACAAATGGGGAGTGGAGGCGGTTTTATTATTACATTTTTTTCCACGTGTTTTCAAGGTGGAAATATGAAAGAGTTAAATTTTTCATTATTGAAAACATTTTTTAGTAGTTTTAATACACTTTGATGAGATTGTTAAAAATAGTTCCTTTCATTTGTTCTGATACCGGTTGGTAACTGGTAGATATTTGCACTAAAAATCGATCATTTCAACGGTCCATCTACTATTCCAAATGATGACTGTGTGCATTTCAAGGAGAATTTCATGAAAATCCTTTGATATTGAATCGAGTAAAAAATTTCAATCACACATGCACATTTATCGAAAACATGTGTTCTACATGGTAAAGACCGACGCATTTTAATCATTACTATTAATAGCATTAATTAATTAACGATTAATTAATACCGTAAATAATGCTTTTAAATCAGAAATTTTTGTCTTATCGTCTGCTGCACCAAAGAATAAACAGATAAATCATTTACACAAATCTTTAATTAAGAAATCTAGAAAAAAGTAGAAAAACATTTCGAAAATTCCCCAATTTTATTACAACATATTTAAAAACTAAAAACTATTATCAATGTTGATATTATCAGAGAGAAAACAGTACTCCGTTAAATTTTTCCAAGTTGAACAACATCTCCAAAAAAACACAATTATTTTATAATAAAAATGTAAAAACTAATTCCACTGAAAATGGGGTAAAATAGGCAGTTTTCCTGCTTTGTCCTTTTGTAACGATCTATAGCGACAGTAAACGAAAGCTCCATATCGTTTGTTACAAGCTCTGAACTACGGCATACCTTTGTTAATAAAGCTGGCCGTTTCATAGTGGTGAAAGCTCCTAAACGTATATCGTAACTTGTTACATCAAATCTTTTGCTATTCTGTCTATATATGTATATGTGTGTGTGTGCTTATATATAAATATGAGGGGTGAGCTGGAAAATTTGCCATAAAGTAAAGTAAATTCGCACGTGAAGGGCTGAGTTTTAAGGGACGTGTTGATCAGGTGAGTTATACACACTTTGATGAGTTTTGTTGACGGCTTTTATTTATAATTAGATGAAAATCAATAGAAAATGTTTATGTTAATTTATTGTAGGCATTCTATTACGATTAGATTTTCAATATTTAACCAACAATTGTCTATGATTTGTTTTGTGTTCAAGGTTTTATTTATTGAAATTTCAATTACAATCTTGTGCCGGAAATTTATAAAGATGTCCGAAGACGACCATAAAATCGATATAGTAGATAAAAACATCAAAATTATATAGGAAATTTCTTTAAATTTACTCGGTCGGTATGCCAAATTTTTATAGTTTCCCCCCAATAACAGAAAATCATCGTAATGAAACACAAAAAAACACAATATGAATAGAACAATACTACAGTTGGCATCACGCCAAGCAGAATCTTTTTTCCTCTTCACAACATTAATGAGAGAATCTAATGAATTTTCCATTGATTTTCCTGTAATGTAGTCATGTCAGTAATAATGTAAGCTGATTAAATCGTAATAAACTGTCAAAGTTTTTGTCCGAAAAATTCAGAAGTAAAGGTTTCAGTTGCGAGGTTTCGTTCAGAATTCTTTTTCATGCCATTAATAAAGAATAAAATGCCAATAATTTTATTATATTATGAAATTATATTTCTAATTTAATACAGCAGGAGAACAGAGAAACGGCAGATAATCCAAGTAATAGCATTCAGAATTATAATCTTCTTCCGAAAGGCTACGTATTCGTGTGCTCTATTTTCTAAGAATTATTTATTTATGAAAGAAATTCACACACATATTTAATAGTCTATGGAAAATGTTGTAAATTTAGAAATAAATTAATCATTAATAAGGTCGGGTCGTATCATTTTTATGATTTGTAAATTCCGTCAATTGCGATAGGTACGGAAATTGGTTCAAAGTTAACAGACAGTTTAATGTGTGGACATTAAAAATTCGTAACTTCATCAGATGGCTAAATTTAAAAATTGACGGAATGTTCATCGTTCTGTTGGCAATAAATTTTTGTCCCTCAGGAACTAATGGAATTTCCTAAAAATAGGAAATATTTAGAAAATTAAGGAGACTACAAGTTTAAAAATTAAAAAAATCTAATTACAAACTCAAATTCAAATGTTATCAATTAATTAATATTGACAGTATTGAGTTTTTCAAAAATACTGAAAACAGAATACTCTAAAAATAAACCGAAATTGTTTTTCGTATGATGGTACTAGTACAAGAGAATGCTGTATAAAATATTAGAAAAGAATTTAGAAGTTTCCGATGAAATTTTCAAGCCAATTAAACTGCAAATTCCTAAAAAATTAATGGGGAAAATGTATTTAAAATTTCAATGCTCACAATGAACGTTGATTTATTAACTTGGAAAACGTCATCAATTATTCCAAATAGAATGAATGATAAAATGACAAACACAAAAAATAGCATTCCCCACAATTTCGGCAACGTAATTTTAATATTTAATGCATCGTTTATCTGATAAATGAATGATAACGATTTAATAACTGTAGAGTAAATAAAAACAAAACAAAATAAATGAGGAGAGACAAAAACAAGCTTGTAAATTATTAAAGATATGAACAGTTTTTTCCATGGAAAGCATCCAGTTGGAAGCAATAAAAGTGACGATAATATTTCATCGCAGATGGACTTCTCTTTATCTTCATCTTATACGCTATTTTGAAGAATTCCAGTTGATATTTAGTAGAAATTGTAAAAAATTCATTTTTTATTGCAGAATTAGTAATTACAGAGGTAGAGCTTCAATTTCACTTTATTTTAAGTGTAAAACTTTACTATTTTCTATAGTGATTAGAGTAATGGTTTTATTTCCAAGAAAAATTATTATAAATTATTCGAAACAACTTTTACCGTCATTATTATTATTAGAGCAGGAGTCTCTCTACAAATTTGCAATTCGATCGTTTCGCATTACAAATCTAACCTTGTTTAGCTATTGTTAAACCTAAATAACAACACCTATTTTGGTATATAAACGCCTGAACACATATCAGCTAATCTATTCGAAACTTTAACGACAGGTTGATTTCAATAAGAATCAAATCCGAATCGATTGTGTGCTTAATTAAAATTAATACTCGTAGTTTTCCATTGGAAAAAGATAATGATAAACAAATCAAATCAAAATAAAATCAATCAATCTGAGGGCTCATTTATCAAAAATGTTTCCAATTTTTCACAATTGAGCCTTTAAATCTACCGTGAAAGTGATTAATCATTTATTCAATTTATAATAGTATAAAATTGTAATCTTTCCATAATAATTACTCTTCTTGTTATTATTTATTTATGCAGAATTGATTGAGAGTTTCAAATTTATTCGAACCCTCCATTTGTCATATTCACAAACAGATGTGATAAATTTATTCAAATCTTCAATATAATATTTGAACATTTCACCCCTTACAAAATCATGCATTCATATAGAAACTACTCAAAAAAAAGTTTGTTGAACAAATTTGAAATTGTGTAAATTCTAGTAAAATTTTCTTCATTTAGATCAACGATCCACATCGGCAAAAACGGTAACATCGAACAGCACCAAACAGACAAATAATTCAGGGGGTGAGAAACGTGAAGCAGTTGCAGCAACAAAAATTCAAGCAGTTTTTCGTGGACACAAAGTCCGACAGAGCATGAAACAGCCCAATAAACAGGAGGAAACTGAACCGACACCACAACAATTAGAATCTGAATTCCGTGAAGACGATCCAGGTATTAAAATAAATATAATCTAGATCCAGATAAATTGGAAAAAATCACGAAATACGTGCGAATTTCCAATAATTTCCAACTCCTACGGGTTTTAAAAATAAAAACAATATTATTAATAGAGGATAACGCTAAGGGTCATATTTACTTTATAGTTGCCATTATCATCGTCTTTATCAACAATAGGAATATATTTATTGATTTCTAAAATGTCAGAGAAACAATATTTAAGGATATTTTCATTTTTTACGGCTTTTGCATTTGGACGAGGGAAAAATAGAAGCCTTGAAATAGAGAAAGTTTTAGATCAAAGCGATGTCAACTCGTCCCGGAAGCAGAAAGTTTCATCCCTCTATTTATTTAGTATGAGTTTTTTTCCATCGATACAACATTGATTATGGATTAAAAGCTTTTCGATGCAATATTATTATCTCATCCTATATTGTTTGTTGATCACTACATTTACATTGTTGATAATAATTGAAATTCTCTAATAATTATCGGTACTGTTAAAAAACATCTAATTTCTAGTTTCTCCACTATTTCGAAGAAATACGTGCGCGTGTAAATTAATCCGAATTCCAAATTACACCCTATAATACCTTATACATCAGTAATGAAGTTACTAATTAACATTACATAATATGTAATCTTTATAAAACAGAATATTTAGAACAATATTGAATGTTTCGAGGCACATCAAAAGGAAAAAATATCTATTATGTAGCAGCCAATTATATTAAAATAGAAAAGGGTAGGTAGAACATAGGTAAGATTAAAAAAAGCAAATTGCTTCAGGATATTTATTAGCGTGATTAAAAGCAACAATGTTAGTAGTAAGCTCTCATGAAATTTGACAATACCTTTGGTTAATTAGTCGTTAAATTGTTTCAATAGATTAACAAATTTCTGTCCAACATCTATCGACAAATATTGTCGAACTAGTCATATTAGATACAATATTGTTGGATGAAACTTAACGATTAATTATTAATTACATAGTTTGACGAAGTTTCCAAGAGGCTTTATTAAAAAGTAAATGGTGAATATCAACTGTATGATTTCGTTATTTAATCATTCAAATCCTTGGAACGTTTTCAAGACGCCTCAAGGATTTATTTCGAAAAGCTGAAATAGGGAAGTAGACCAAAGATTGTGTTAGGCAACACAAATAAATATTTCATTCGCCATATATTTTCTTTCGTTTCGTATTTTTTTATTGTGCATTCAGTCGATATATGTACGTAATTCGATAGATGACTGATTTCTTGTCAATTTGTGGAAATTGTATTTCCCATTCCCCCTTTAGAGCGATATTACGATTTTCGACAATACGAATCTATGTTTTCGATCAAATAACTCCCATCGAAAATCTTTATGTATTCTATTCTATAGAACAAACACAAATGTAATATTTTAGGCAATTTAATTAACTAAAATAAACAACAAATTGGGCCATTTACCCTTTAATTTATACTACCACCATCATCCCTTTAGTATACCAACATCAGTACAATTTCCAACAATAGACAATAGAAAACTGATGATGTCAACGTAATGAAAATCCAGCCCCGTCAGCTTTATTTTTGATGAACGAAACAGAAAAAAGATCGGTGCAAACAGAGTCCTTTGATATATCCTACACCTTTTATTTCGATAATAAATTGTTAATTAAGTCTACTAATTAACAACAAATGATACAGTCTTAATTATACCCCGTTCTTTTCACTAGAAAACTAAACAATAAATGAAGCTGGCTCGGGGATGATTTATTTGACAATTATGTGCTTTTATCGTATAGAAAACGGAACTTTTATTAATTCGTTGATAAAGTGTAGCATACAAAAACAACCATCTACAATTCAAATTATATTCTATTATCGATTTTAATTTATCCAACACTAGGGTGATTCAATTTCAGATTTCTTTCGTTATCTCTCTAAATAAATTTATTTACATTGATACGTTAATTGAATGTATCTAAACGTGTAATAAAATTCTCAGGTGTGCTAAGTTGAAACGACTAGCAATCAATAAACTGGATGGATGTGACCCACAAAAGAGGGATGTACAACAACTATTTCAATCAACATTCTGTCATTACTTGTGTTATTTTAATTCGAATTTAATCGTTACAGAATTACGTAACGCAGCTACAAAAATCCAAGCATCTTTCCGTGGTCATATGGTAAGGAAACAGATGGAGAAAAAGGAGGATGAAACGAAAAATAGCGAAAAAACACAGGTAAATTTCGTTAGATTAATGCGAAACAATATCTTTGTAAATTTAATTTAATCTATGCGAATAAATCTGGATGATATTTCCATATATCGATTCAGTTTTTCACATTTATTGAAGATTGACTTTGGACCTTTCCTGAAAGGTTCAACGAATATAAATAAAAAACTATAAAAAAACAGTGTTTGCTTGTAAATTATTCAACAACAAGTCATTAAATAATCGACAATAAATATTAAATTTGTTTATGCGAACGGTGATTGTTTGTTTTTCCAGGAGTCTGCAGAAGAATTGGATATTGATTTGAGTGATCCTGAACTTAATAAAGCTGCTGCTAAAATTCAAGCATCATTCCGGGGACATATGGTGCGTAAAGAACACGAACATGAAGACAATGATAAAAAATAAACAAGTAAAAGCTTTCATATTTACCGATAACAACAAATATAATGTGATTTGTTATTCATTTTCGTCATATTTAAAAACCAATGGAATTGTTCCCATATTCCAAATACTTAAACAACAAAATAATTATACTGATTCTGTAATATCGACGATTTTTTTCCGGTAAATGATTTAATATTATTTTGAAGTATTATAGGTAGATCATTTGAAGAAATGATTATTTTAAAAATATTGATCTATAAGAAATAAAAAGCTTTAAATATGTACGTATTTACCTAAATACAATATTGATATATCAAGTTTTATACTTGTATATGATGTATATATATTGTTTTTTTTTGTTTCGGAGTTTTTGCCTGCTTCACTACCATCACTTTTACTAGAGGCGGATTTAAACAGGTCAAATGTACTAATATGAGAAAGTCAAACAAGATAAGAGAAAATTGATATTTCTATCATGACACAATGATGAAAATTTGCAAAGTTTTCTCAAGTATAGTTTGAAAATAAGATAACTTCTACGCATTTTGTATTCTAGCTAAGCTTTGTATTGTAGCTAGCTAAGAGGGTTTACAATTTCACAAGACTACAGTTTATTATTGAATCCTGTGTTATAAATGCGTTATTTTTTACAGCTTTGTAAATAATTGGATTATAGTATGAAGATAAAGTCCCTGGGGACTTTCCCGTTTAAAAACAATAAATGTTAACAATTGTTGGTTCAAAGGGATTAAGCGTTCAAATGTAATCTGCGATGTTAATCAAATTTATTTCTACACCAAGTAAGCGGTTTGAATTCATTTCTCAATAGCATGACATGACAGAAGACCTATCAAATGTCTACAATTTGATAAATATTCTTCACCTCACAAGGCCATATCCCCGTTCGTTATTTATGCACGAATCAATCAGGCAAATAACATATTCGAATGAGACTATTTTTTGAATTTTTCCATCTTGGAGCGAAATAATTGACAAAAGTGTTTCCCCTTTAAGCTAGCTACAAATTAAACTTCATCGATCAGAAACCATTATTAAAACCGTGTAATAATCGTGATAAGTATTTTAAAATCTAAATTTGAATATATCCAAGTTTAATAACTTTTAAAAGCAAACATAACTTACCTGATTTAGGTATAGAAATTTTCTTAGGAACTGACAAAATTCCGTTATTTTCTTGAATCCGTCTCTTAGATCACTTGTAACCTTGCATTCACTTTAAAATGTTAAGTTTGAGAAATTGGCAAATATTTGTAAATAAAATTGGTAAACGAAATTTACGAAAAATTTTTAAATCTAATTAAGAAAAATCCAATGCTACATTATTTTCATATTGAGTAATCGTTAATTGTATATGGTAGATTCTTTTTTTTTGGTGTTTAGATGTTATAAAATCCACTTTTTTAAGTTATTTTCTGCAATATTATTAAGTATAAACATCTTGTGTGTTCTTCAATTTTAACAAATAAAAATTAACTATAAACAAAATATTTTCTTTAGTTTTGAAATTTAAATAAATCCAAGTTTATAAAACTGAAAATATCACTATTGAATTTATTCAAACAACAAAATTCATTGTGAATAGCGAATCCAATAAGTTGAGTGGATTTATTTGCCCCATTCCTCGAAATCGGCATTTGCAAACTGTTCCGGATTAAATTTCCGTACAGATGGCGGTAAATCCGTTCTTGTTTCTAAATGTTCCGGATATGCCCACGGTATATGCATAACATCCGAATTTTCTTTATTGTGTTGTCTCTCATAAAATTTCTGTAACCAGGATTCAATTGTGGGCAGTCGGATTTGTTTACTACGTTCCTGATATTCCACTACAATTAAATCAATAAAACAATAATCCATTAAAATTTAATATTTTTATGTACATTGTTGTTTAATATCCCATAGTTGTTCAGGTGTATAATGGGTATATTTACACATTCCAGCAAACTGACATGAACCATTGGCTAGAAAACGGCGACACGGTGTCTTTTCACACTCTTCTTTTAAAATAACTCGTGGATCTGTTAACAAATTGTTAAAAAAATTATAACTACAACAAATTATATGTTAACCTAACCTCGATAATTTTCATAATGGATATTTCTCAATCTTATATGATAGGAACTTTGTAAATGCTTTTTTCTAGCTTCTAAATCATCAATAAACGATTTATCACAATAATCGCAATAATAACGACGGCCCATCTCTGAAAATCACTGAATGAAATAAGAGTATTTTCGTTTGGAAAAATTTAAGGTTATGTATGATTGACATATGGTAGAAAACTGTAATTTGTAGATTAATGTCTATGCTAATTAACAAATTAAATTAATTGTATGGTTGTAAGTAACAAAATGCGCAATTTTTTGAATACACTTGAATTCTGGTGCTTTGATTGGACGGATAAAAGTATATTTATCTAATTAATTAATTATAGTTCAGTAACTTTAAGATACTACAAATTGCGCCATCTCTGTGAAAGGACTTGACCTACAATTGCAAAGATTCCAAGTCTAGCAATCGTTATAATATTTAATAGAAAATAGGTAAAAATTAAACTATTATTATCTATTAAACTCATGTAAGCTTTGTATATTTAATAAATTACCCTGAATTTTGTTAAATTACCAGTATGGTGGTGGTGGCATCTATGTGTGAATATCTGTATTACAGGAAATATTCAATTTTTTGGTTACTCCAGTGACAGCAGCATGTTTGATTTTTCTGTTTACATTTTCAGTTTCAGTTCGTGACCGGGATGTGATGCAGTGGGGGTCGTTTTCAATAATTGCACTTGATTAATTTATTTATTTCAATTAATATTCGTCCTATTTTCATTGAAATGAGAACTATTTAAACAGATATTGGAATTACGTTATAAAGTATGATTGTATAATATGCATATATTATACAAATTAATTTCCAGTGATTTGTTCTTATTTGAATTAACATCATCGATACACATCTTGCCCGCCTTCAGGTATTTATTTATTTTCATTTATAGAAAATTTTTCGTAATTGGAATATTTGGGGGAAAATATTAAACGACAGGAATTTCCATCCAGTTTATAAGATTTTGTAATTAATTCTGGTTATGATTAAAACGTTTCAACATTAGTGTGAATCACTTGTTTATGATGATGGTGTCGGTAAAAATTTTTATTCCATCTCAACTTTTCCTTTATCGAAAGTAAAATTGCAATATAAATTTTGTGCTGTTGTAAATTTTGCTAAAGAATTTACCTGAAATTAGAATGGAATTACAACATTCCAAAGTGGTGAGTTTTTTACCACCCCTCATAAACTATTTGCAATAACAATAAAAATTATTTTATAACTTTAGAATATGTAAATGGTGAATTTTAAAATTGTTTATTTCTAATGAATTTGTTATTTTTAATAGGATTTACGTAATTAAAGGTTGCCTTATCAGTGAGTGTGTCGGTATTTTATAATTAAAATTATCTGTTTTTAATACATTTACGTGTTTTTATGACGATATTTATTAATATTATGTCCTAGTAAATTTGAACTCTGTTCCTCATGAATAATCAATTACAAGTCCTGATCGATAATCTTGGAAATCAATAATTATTTTTAAAATCGTACATTTGATCAGAGAATCATCAAAAATTCAAATCGCATTGGGAATTGCCAAAATTCATCAGCTTTATTGACGTTTGTTTTAATTTATGCAAAATGTATAAATGCAAATTTCAATTGTTATTTACGTTTAAATATGTATATGGGGCCGTCCCACAGAATTTTTTTTAACATATTCAGCCAATGTTTACATAATAAAAATTGATCGAAGGTCACATTTTGTCTAAAACATTAAATGGGCTAATAAATTACACAAAAATCTAAGAACATTACCACCTATTCGATATTTGTCTTGATTCTCATCTAGGATTTACGTCAATATTGTTTATTGTAAGTGCAACTATTGATCGTTCAGATTTTGCCAAATTCTCTACTTTATTTGTATCTATTCATGAATATTTTCAATGAATCACCCAATAAGACTCGACATGGCAAAGAGGGTAGGATTTTGCAAGCTCCCTCACCCTAGGTCAGGGGTTTCTAATCATCTTACAATATCTTTCAAAGCCCCTAGTTCATAGAGACAATATTTATTGAAATTGTTATAAATTATAACAATTACAGGTAAAATCTTGTACAATATTTAAGGTAAAATAGATCAAATACTAAATGAATCACAGCTGTTTTATTTTGTTGTACGAGTAAAATGTTTTTATCAATTTTTGCATGTTCGTGATTTGTTTGTTTAAATTTCCAGTCTGAAAATACTCGAGAAATGGATGTTTTGATTTCAAAAGCCTTGATTTGAATTAAATTGTTCAAATTGATCAATATAGAAAAACCTTGTAGTTTTCTTTATTCCAACACTCATTAACAATTAGAACAATAATAAATGTTTTCGGGGAAAGTATTCGGGGGGCGGTTAAACGAAATTCTACCTTGAGATAAGCCTTGATAACAATTATAAATATTATAATGATTATTATCTATGAAACGTGTATTATCGATTGAAAGATTACGTTTTTAGAAAACACAATAAAATCATGTTTTTCTTCGTTATGAATATTTGAATTGTAATAGAGTACTTCACAAATGACTGACAACATTCCGGAAATTATTATTTTTTATTGTTGCTATAATTCATATGAATATTTTTAAAATTAAAATGATTTAATTATTTATGTAAAACTATAAATAACAAAATTGTCTATGTTTTCGAGGAAAGTATTTCTAAAAATATATAAAAATCAATTACCATCCTAGTTAATGGAAATTTAATGGTTTTTTTTTTATTATGACTTTCAAATATCGTATTGCAAACTTCGCTACGAATTGCGTTTCGTCAAAACTCTTCAAAAAGTTCAATTTTATTTATATGATTGACTTTAAAATCAGAGTTGCATTTGGATTTTATTGATATAAAACTTAACTGGGAAAGTATTAAAATTTAATCTTGAATTGATGAAGCTAACATTTTTTAAAATATTTTCAAAGTATGTACACTTACTGATAATCACAAAAATCTATAAGGAGCGTAAAAATATCGAGAGTGTTTTCAACATTTGATACTGTTATTTTCAATAATGATTAAATAATATTGATGATAGAATAGACTATTTTAAAATAACAGCAGACGGAAGTACATGTCCACGCATTTATATTGGACATGTTCCTCTTCCTTCTCTTCAAAATTACATGACATGAATTGATAGGTAAAACTAAATACCTGTTCAAACTTAGATCAGCTTTTGATAAATCGTCATCATTTAAATTTCGAATAGAATAATTGAGTGTTTCTTGTCTTTTATTTAGTTTCTATCAAATTTCTTACACGATGTACAAAAATTTATGGATTATTAATGGCTATTTTCAAGGTATTTATTAATCTCCAATTCATTAAATTCTATTTTTAAAATTTCAAATATGTGGATTTTAATAAGTTGTTGTACTAACTGTTGCGTCATCTAGATAATAATTATTGTTAATTTTTATTGCAATGGATAAGTGGATCAAAAGTCAAATGTAATTTTTCAATTAATAAAGACAGATAGAAATAAATGAAATTGAAGATTGCAAATAATCGAACATTATTTAAAATTATTGTAGGGTTGAAAATATAATTTCAAAAATCGACATTCTAGTAAAATTACCAGAAATAATTACAGTTAGAATGAATATACCGGATGTTCAAATATACAAACTCGATGACAGTTGTTATATTTTTTTCTCTCCCCTTTTTATCGTTGTTTATAATTAGTTATTGAATTAAACATATCGTTATTAGTGTATGTGAAGGAATAATTTGTTGAAAACTACGTGAATACGGATATTGGTTGTTTACTAATTTTAGGAAATAATGTAGAAACAGTAAAGATAAATATTTATAATGATATTAATTATATTCTAAACAAAAGTCGGTATTTTTCTCTTCTTCATTATTGTTAGAGGAAACGGATAATTTGGTTAGATTAAATATAATTCGATTAATAAACTTCTGTTCCTTTTCCTGATGATTAACTTCCTCAAATGAATCAATTAGAACTAGATCAGAAACTGATTAGATCTTCTATTAAATAACTGAAAATTAAAAGAGCGTATTTTTCCATATAAATATTCGTCTTCACGTATTATCTATTAAGTAATCTCACTTTCTCCACACAATGATTCATCAAAATATCCCAAAAAATATTTCAGTTTTGATAAGTTCACTACACTTATGTTTATATTCAAATATACTATTTTCAATAGATAATGATGGTTTCTAATTTTGTTCAATTTCATTTTATTTGATTGTTTTTTCGTCAATCTAACGGTAAAATACATTGAAATATCGCAAAGTAACGGCAATTTAAAAAAAGGAAACAGTTTAAAAATCTATGAAACTTTTAGTAATTTGGCTATCATTAAATGTGGACCTTTTACAAGAATTTTACAAAACATCTCTCCTATTCTTGTTATATCATTTACTGGAGCTTATTTGTTCTAATTTACTCTGTAAAAATTGCTAAAGAATTCAGATGACTAGATTTGTTAAAAATCCAGTGAATTTCATAATAATTATAGAGACGATTGTAATAAATACCATAAATATTCTTCATCTTCATTATTGACACCATAAAATATTCAATATTAATGAGAAACAAGTCGAAAACCACTAAAATTCTCCATTTATAATTAGATAGATTGAATATTTCTACGCTTAATCACTTTAATTAGAGAAGGTGAAATTTTTAAACATACAGATTTGATGAATGACCGTTCAAGAACTCTATCATTTTGTTGTAGAATATGCCTTCTGATCTGATATTCTTATATTACAAGAACTCAATCTTTAATCTCTATTTGTATATTTTGTAATGATAAATACTTATCTTGTTAGAGTAGCATTATAATTTTTAAAGACAAATATTTGTAATTTATTGTAAATTTATTAGATTTTAATAAAGACGATGGTTTTGTACGGGTCGTGGTTGTATAATTATATTTCCACACAATAAACTTGTAGTGCGACTCTATATAGAAGGTGTGCATTAGTGTGCATGCTATTCTTCCAACAATCGTGTACAATTTTACTGGAAATCCCTCCAGTATCATCGTATACACACTGCAAAGTTGGAAGGTGAGTGGCCGTTATAAGAGTGTTGTCGAGTAAAAATAATTTCTATATGATGACAGTTTAAATACTTCCAAAGTTCTTATACATAATCACAAAAGAATGTAAAGCTATAGATTTTTATTTCTCACAAATCCGATTCTCCTCCAATGCACCTATCAGACATTTCAAATTGAATTAATTTCACCCACAAAAAATATGCTTTGTTGATTTTAAAGTTATTTTCGAAATGTGTTCAACATTTTAACGAAAACGAATTCCACCGTTGAATTAATATTAGCTTGTAATTTTAGAGAAGTAAAGGGGAGAAATGATTAACTACTAAAAATTCTAAATTGTGGGTTAAGATAAGGGTAGATTGGTCTAGAGATTTGATTAATTGAAATCAACTCTGTAGACTTTATTCGGTTTAAGTATTGTTGATATGATTAAAAATTGAGGAAATTTAATATATTCGAAAATATTCTTATATCTTTCACTAAATTGATTTCGTCATAATGTAGGGTTTCCTGCGTATCCAGTTTTTTTCTTGTTTGATTTTGAAACCGAAAATATTTTTAGAACCAATTCGATCGAGTAGGACAAAGTGATAGGGTGCTGGCTGGCAAAATATACCGGTATAAAATTTAAAATTGGTACACTTACCTTCCCGCATTGAATTTTCATTAGTTTTTTTGGTAAAAATATAAAAAATACAATTTTGTAGAGGCCCAATTCCTAGAAATTATTTTCATCTCAAATATTAGGGGTGGTAATAATTTAATTGAATTTTATCACATCTATAGAAATGATGTAATAACTTTTGATGAATTCATTTAACTGTAGATCTTCTTTGTTAGAATCATTTCCAATCAACACAGCCCATGGAAAAGATCGTAGGGCGTTACTTGATGCATTCTTTATTAAAACTGGTAAGCATCATTGTTAATTTTACTGAAAGCTGTGACCTACGTTCTTATCTCACAGTTGAAATTGCTAATCTAATTTACAAAACCATATTTAATGTTAATGTAAATAGATGCTATATTTGTAAATATTACATAATTTTTTTGATAATTTTTGTGTAGTCAAATAAAATAAAATAACATAACGATAAAAATTGTAGTTGTCGCTATTTAAAGATTCCTATCATTTATTAACAACAATAAGATGCTATCATAGAATTATCGAAAATAGGACATCAGTTAATTTTTGTCGATAGACTCTTTCCATATGGACATACATACAGATATAGATAGAGGACACCATAATGCAACCAGATGATACCAAATAGAATAGATTATGAACAAAAAAATGACGTAATAAACTAAATACCAGACCAACTATTAATTCAAATTAAGTCTGGTTGAAACCACTTGTTATTATTACTATTAAAGTTGATGATAGTTCCAAAGTTACAATGACTTTTCAACAATAACAATAACGATTCATCATCATATTTTATTGAGGATTCAAACAGAAAAAGTGTTTGTGATAGAAATTAATAGAAATTGATATCATTGTTATCAAGTAATTAATTAAAAAAACCCCACAGAACGTCATCAATAATGTAGGTTGTAAAACTCTGTTGTATTATTTTTCTCTTTGCTCTTGTTGTTATATGTTATAAAAATGAAAGAAGCACTTATAGATAGAGTATAGTCTATTAAGTTATCAATCTTTGATTTGTAGTCGTTAATTAATCAACAAGTCTTTTGTTTTATATAAATTTCTTTCTTACATGTTTATTTTTATGATATTAATTTTATTCTATTTTCTATTTTTCAGTCATGTCAGGATTGACAAATACAGATAATCAAGAGATATTGGAAACTGGTGGACGTGCATTAAAATTACAAACAGACACACCACATTTAGTAAATATCGGCGGTGATAGATTAAGTACATCTGTAACCCTTCACCCTATTCCACCAGGTAAATTATTATCAAACAAACACATATTATTAGTCATGTAGTATAATCAAATATTAGAGATAAGAAGATTAGGTCACATTGTTAAATATTTTGTTATAAAAATTCGCTATAAAATCCTATTTAATACTCTATATAGATGAGATTGTTTATAATTTTTAGAAATAATATCAGTAACTTACGGTATTAATAAAAAAATCTGTTTGTTTCTATTTTTGTGGCGTTTACAAACATCAAACAGATGTTTTCAAAGAGGTAAGTAACAAAAGTCTGCATCCGCCGAAAATCTAATTTTAAAATTGTACGCGACAAGTTCCGATATTTTGTTGTTTAATATAAAAAAGGGAGTTATGTAAGAATTTCTATATGTTAGAATTTAATTCCATATGTAGATTTAAATTTAATGAGAAGTTTGTTTCGTTAAAATTAATGATAGCTAAATTTCCTTGAATTTTTTTATGTTGTTGTTCATATTTGATTGCGTTTTTTTTTCAGGTCGAGTTACTTTGGGCTGTGGTGCTGGTGTTGATATACCTGTTCATGGTACTGGAGTTCTTCCGGTACATTGTCATGTCGAAAATAGTGAGGGTGTTGTTACAATCTATCCATTATCTGATAATTTGTCAATTGATGGCGTGAAAGTTTATGGACCAACACGATTATCTCAAGGTTAAATTTTTTTTCTGTTAATTTTGCACATTAATCTACTCTATTACACTTTTTTTCCTATATCATAATTTTAAGAAATCATGCAATTGTAGATTATTCTCATATTCGTATAGTTTAACAAAAATTTGTTATTGTAGGTGTTATGTTAACAATTGGTCGTTCGAATTATATGCGATTCAATCATCCAGCAGAAGCGAAAATAATGAAGTCGGTTCTACCAAATCCAAGAATTTCAGTAGCTGCAATACAATTCCAACCAGACGATAGTCCTGTTGTCTATCAACAACAACAATCGAATAAAATCAATAAAAAACCACCAACAGTACCAAAAAAGATTAGTCCACGTGAATCGTTCGAATCAGGTGTTGAAGAACCACCACCATCTAGTATAATGACAAAAGTATCAAAATTTGAATATTTAGCTCAACAGAATTTCAAAAAATCCATCTCACCAAAAGTATTCTCATCAAATCTAGTTACTGTAAATACACCAGCAAAAGATGTCTTAGGTAAATCACCACCAGATTTACAAAATTTCACAAAAAATCTACCACAAAACGTATTAAATTATTCAGAATTGAATTCGAATGAGAAACATCAAAAGAAAATACCGGAACGTGTAATATTTGGTAAAAAATCACCACAATATGTTAATGTTACAGTAAATGAAACCAAAACAATTAATAATCGTGTTATAATCTATGAGAATGGTTGTATACCGAAAAATCCAAATTTTAATATCGATCATAATGATTTAAATAATAAAACATCGAGTTGTAATAAAAATATTAATTTAAATCGTACATTGATACCATCACCGAGTTATAATCGGAATCCAACGCCGTATATTCGTAGCACAACACCAAGTCCTATTTCAAATTCAATTAAAATCGAACAGCGCCGTAGTGGTTCAGTGGGTGAATTGCCATTAAATCAGGAAACATTTGAGAATTTATCGCAACGAAAAAGCGAAGCTGAATTAAAAAGAAATCAGGTAATTGTTACAATTCTTTTCTAATAATTACTCAAATTATAAATAAACAACTTTAGGCACATCAAGATCGATTAAAAGAACAAGAAATGGAGAAAATGGAACAAGCCCGTTTGGAGGAGATTTTAAATATGTGTGTTGAATATGAGAAACAAGCACATTGTGAAAAAACTAAAGTAACTCCAAATCGTATTAAAACTAATGGTTCTTTACCGCGTGATAAACGACAATACCACCCTTTAGCATCACCCAGTTATGGAACCCCCCCAGCATCACCGAGAGATTTCGATAAACAAAATAATTCTTATGAGAATATTGGATTGAATTATGAAAATTATGAAAATGTAATTTTGAGACATGGTGATGAAAATAGCGATAATACTGTACCGAAATCAAACAGTCCATATGAGAATGTATCGTTACAACAACAAAATCAAAGTATCACACAATCGCCTAGAACGAGAATCAAAACTTTTGTACATCCAAATAGAGAACAGTGAGATTTAGTGTTAGATTGTTTTTACAAAAATTAACTCTTCATTTTTAGTTTATCTAAAGAGACAGCGGAAGTTATTGAGAATAAGTTTGCAGTGTTAGAAACAGAACAATTACTTTTACAAAATTCATCACGAATTAACGGTGATAACACTAAAACTGGATCAATTCCTAAAAATGAAACGAACAAATTTATCTATCCTTTAGATGATAGTGATCTAGTTATTGTAGAGGAGAATAATAAAAATTCGAGTTTTTCAAATTATGCCAAAATCACACCGAAATCACCACCAATAATTGATGAAAAACGTATTGAAAAATTGAAAAAAGATCGTAAAGATTCATTATCATTGATATCGTCGATTAAACGACAAATAGCAGAAATCGAAATACAAGATGAAGAATTACAACGTGAACTTGAAATGGAGCACGCTTTAATAATGGCAGAAGAGAAATTCAAATTATTAGATATGGATGAATTGGAAAATAAGAAGGATAAATTAATTAAATATGCACATAAGATTGAAGAGAATATGCAGCATCGTCAATTGAAACAAGAACAAGATCAAAATGAATGTCAGAAACGTTTAGAAATTGCCCAAACGAATATGATTACAATTGAAAAGAAATTAAATGAAACTCTAAAAAATGATCCAAATTACGAGCAAATCTTTGAAGATTATTTAAAAGCACAAGAATTATTAGATAATGAACGGAAAACATTCGAAGATTTAGAATTTCATCATTTGGAAGAGGAAGCAGATTGGTTAGCTAGTCGTGAAGAAGTACAACGTGAAATTTTAGATTTAAGTAAACGTATTGAAAATGTCCAAGAACAAATACAAGATTTAGAACAACAAAAATTGAAATTATCGAAAATTAATAATCCTGAATTTAAATTATTGAAAAAGAAACGTTTCGAATTGATGAATGATTTAGAAAAGAAAATGTTAAATTTGAAGAAAATTGAAAATGAATTAAATAGTATTGTGAATCATGGTGAATCTGAACAGGAAATATCGTCGGATAGTGATAGTGATAAATCTAAAGAATTAGAGAAACGATTATCGAATTTATCTTTAAATAATGTTATACATGATTTAAGTTGTTCGATGATAGTTAGTAATAGTAAAACACCAATGGAACATGTTTATAATATGTCGCAATCTTTTAATGAGAAACTTTTGCAAGAAAAATCGATTCTTGAACCTGGAATTGGTAATAGTGACAATTCTTTTTTATTTTTAATAACATTAACATATTTTATTAAAGCTCAAAAATATCCTAGTCAAGACGATATCGATAGAATTAGTAAAGTAACATCGAGTGCCCCGATTGATATTAACGAGGAAGAAGGATCTCTTGGTAGAAAAGCTTTAGAATCTCTTAAAGATATACAGCGGAAACGACACCTGCATTTGTGCCAACAGGGTTAGTTTTTTAATTCGATATTTTTACTTCTAATTGCCCACACCCTTGTTATTTTAATATCTTACTGCATTAAACAGACAAATAGCATTCTAACAAGTTTCTATTTGTAGCAAATATCGTCATAACTCAAATCAAATGATCTTTAGCTCATTTAGCTTCGTTTATGCTTCGATGCCTTTTAGAGAAACCATAATCACGCAAATGCTAATTTTTAATTTACCAATTGCCAATTTTCTTCTCTTTTATCGGCTTTATCTATTTAATTATTGATTAATTGATTTTTTTTTAACAAAATAGGTTCTCAAGTGATTGAACAGGAGCGCCAAAGAGTTCTAGCGTTGAAACAACGCGTTCAACAAGAAGTTCGAAATGAATGGGAACAAAGACGGCAAGATTCAACTTCTACTGAATTACTCTCAACTATAGAAGATTTAAATGGGTTTGTATTTTTTTTATAAATAGATTTGTGCAAACAGTATTAACGTTATCACTTCATTGACACTTGCCGTAAGTGTTATCATTAAATTTATCTAATCTCACAGTAGACTTGCTTAATAATTGGAACAAATTTGTGGCAAATTCTTTTAGTAATAATTAGGAAAAAAATGTCATTAATTCTGAGGAAATTGAGTTTTCGTCGGTAATTATCATTAAAGTTTATTAGTATTTTATCCATCTGTTTTATATTGACCTAAAATAGAACAGGTGGAAGTCTTTAATAAAATTCAATCTAAAAATAGAGCGCTTTTGCAATCATCAAAAGTGCGACAAAAATTTGTTATTTATAGTTCAAGAATTTTTCTATGAAAAAACTGTTCAAAAATGTTTATTTTTCTGATTAGATTTAAAAAAATTATGAATAAACGTGTACGACTTGTGGCAATCGCGTCAAACTGTTTGTAGGATTTAATTTAAATTTATTTATTTATTATGATTTGATTCATTTCAGGAGGGAGATTTCTGAGAATAATAACATTAATAACAATAAGACTGAAAAGGCGTCTGTTGTACTCGATCAAAATAATGAGGCGGTAAGTTCAAGTAGAAGATTTTCGCATTTTATTTCAAAATTTGTAGTGTTGAAAGATTATTTGTAATTCGCTAATTTTATAAAATTGGGTTTTGTACACAACTATTCATTCAACAGTTTATAAGTTTCTAATTGTCGCATCCAACTTTGAAAATAGGTAGTTTTTATTAAAATATAAATACAGTTGTGGATACGAATAGATTTTTGTTGTTTGAAACATTAGTCACTGCTAGATCGTTGAACAACATCCCAGATTTTTGCATAAAAAACGCCACATTTCTAGTCATTTATAAATTAATTAAATATTAAAATAATGTCGTTGTGGATTAATTATTGGAGATCTGAATGTAAAACACACAAAAAGAAACGATACCAAAAATCACCTGTAAGTAGATTAATTGTTTTTTAACAATCCACTATTTGTGAATATTTTCAATGTCGTATAGTCCCTTAATTGATTTATAATAGAGCCTGGCTGTATTTTTTTGCAATTAACACAAACAAACATTACTCGCCTGTCAGAAAGTGAAATATTACAACAACATTCGCCAAAATAGCTTTTTTATGTTTTTTTTTTGCAGGTGCGTTCAGGATCTGACGGTACGGACTCACCCCGGCCAATGTCTGAAATTAGTGAAACAAGCGTTGAAGTCGGTACGTTGAGTAAAAGGCGATTAAAACCAATTAACGATAAACAAAGACCTCTAACAAGATATCTACCAATACGTGGTTCCGATTTGGATTTACGTCAACATATCGAATCAGCTGGTAATATCAATTATTAAAATAATAATTTGTTTTTATCTTGGTATTTTATAGGTCATCAAGTAGTACTCTGTCCTCATGTTATCATCAATTCAACTAGTTGCCGTGGATTCCTGCATAAAAAAGGCTCCAAATTGAACGGTTGGTCGAAACGATGGTTTGTCTTCGATCGTAACAAGCATACATTCACTTATTATAACGATAAAAGTGAGAAGAAACCAAAAGGCGGTGCCTATTTTCAAGCAATCGAAGAAGTCTATTTGGATCATTTGAATAGTGTCAAATCACCAAATCCACAATTAACATTTATTGTTAAAACACATGAAAGATTTTATTATTTGATGGCACCATCACCGGAAGCAATGCGAATCTGGGTTGATGTGATTTTTACAGGTGCTGAAGGTTATCAAGAGTTTGAACATGGTAGCTGAAGGTTTTCCCAATTCAATTAAAATTAATGTTTTCTTGTTCGAATATTCGTATTTAATTTTAGATTTGTTGAGTTGGCAGGTTCTATTATTTTAAACTTTATCGCCAACGTTATATTTTATTATTTTAATTAATTAATTAATTCGTATTTAATTCAACGACTTATATATTTTTTTAACCTGTGTTATTCATTATTTTTTAATTTAAGTTTTAATTATTAATTCTTAGTAATTCTAAACAAATTTAACCGGTGCCTTTTCTGATAGACTGTCTTTTATAAATATAGATTTATAAAATTAAAAATCACAAAAAAATTGTAGAAAATAGGTAATATTTTTACGCATAATTTAAATATTATATCTAATAATAGTTTTCTTATTTTTAATATACGAAAATTGTCGAGTTCATATATTTAAATAAACAACAAAATAACGGATTTTGCATTGTTATTCAACATTAAAATTAAATTTAAAACCATTATCTGATTTGGTAAATTTGAAATTGTCTTTTTGTTTCTCGTTATCACCACTGTTTTGTTTTAAATTAACATTATTTAAATCCTTTACTAGATTGTTTTCATCAACATTGAAATTGAATTTAAACGAACCGTTTGTAGTGTTATTAAAAATGGATTTTTTCACAAACATAGATTTCTTACTAGGCGTACCAGGTGTTATTTTGATATTTGCCGCAACTACAATCAATTCTATTAATGTTAATTAATTCAATGTGAAATAAAATCACCTTTGGATAATTTCTTGTCTTCCTCTGCCATTTTAGCTCGATAGTCACCGAAAGACAATCGCATTACTTGTCGTTTCTTTATCATGGGGGCTGAATGGCTCATTAACGTGTTCAAAGCTTTCGTATGATCCTGAACTATAAAATATACACTTTTATAACAGTCATTAAAGCTGTAGAAAATTCTTAGTTACTTTGTTTTTGGTTCAATTTGCCAGAATTTAAGGCTTTTTGTAACTGTTGTATACACCAACATAATTCAACTTCAAATTGCTGTTCTACTTCAGGATCAATTGTTGATTGCGTTGCAGTTTCTACAGTTGTAATAGATGATGATTGTTTTATCGGTTTCGAATTCTTACCAGTTGTTTTATGTAATTTTGGTTTTGGAGGCATTGTTTTCTATAAAATAGAATTTTAATAAAAAGTGAGGTTAATTGTGGAAAATTTTGAGGTTAGAATTAAAGATGTTATACAATGGTGCCAAATTGATAAATTTGTCAGTCGATTTAAGTAAATTTAAAAATAACTCCTTCATTTGTAAAACTACTTTTCAAACAACTTATTGTTAGAAAACATAATCATATTCGAAGAGATCGTTGAATAGTTTGGGCTGATATGTTTCTCAGCGATTAACAAGCATAATTATTTTTGCATTTTAATTACAAGTATGTATCTTTGTTCGTACTTCATTTCAAATTTTGTAAATTAATATTGGATCCAGATCACATTAAATTACATTACAAAGTTTTTAAATCGGTCAATTTACATATATACATTTAACTAAATTAACGCAACGTGCTGTATAGTGGATTAGGCCTACAGGGGATATCACTATAAAAACAAATCCTCCCTGTACTTTACCTCAAAGTGGTGCGAAAAGGAGGCCACATTATTTTTACAATTCAACAATTGCAAATTTATAGAATAATGAAAGTGCAATGCGTGTTAATCAGTGTTTTTTAAAATAAAGTGAAGCGAATTGTGTGTTTCAACAGTTTGTCGGTAATGCAGATTGAAACGAAAAACTGGCCCACGTTTTTTTTTAAAATTTGTTGGATGAAATGTGACAGCATAGCATAAAGCACCGATCCACTTGATACTTATGCAACATACCATACACTTGTGCATCATCGAACTTTCCTAAATTGAAAATTTTCAAATATACTCTATTTAGCAATTTTTTTTCAGATAAAGTCAAACCTAAACTGCATAATTGAAATTATTAACTGGTCTTTATTTGAAAAATTTATTTAATAATTCAAATACGTATTGGTTCTTATTTAAAATTAAAGAGGTACATTTCAATCTATCATTATCAGGATAAAGATAATAAAAAGACATGAAATAAATTAGATCTGTTTATTTTGAGTAAAGCATCTTGATTTGTTCAACAAACCTGCAATTAAATAAAAAACAAAAATTATATAAAATCATAGAATTTATATAAACTACTAATTTCATAAGTTTTCAGTAATATTTTGAATCATAAATATCATAGCGTATATTAAACTAAACATCATAAAATATAAACATTTACCAACTTTCTAAATTGAAATGAATTTACAATTATAAAATCAAAATTAACGTTTATTAATTCACCTTATAATAATTCTTGTATGGAAGTGTTGATTGGAAAATTTTCCAAAGGTTTGAATTAACACCTGGGTAGCATTGCCTGGAAAATAAGAAAAATGTTTAGAGAAATTGAAGGAAATGGATCAATGCAAATAAATCAATGAGAGCAATTAGAGTCCTGATTTTGGGAGATTCATGGTAACACATACGTTAACTCATCATGAAGGAAGTTATAAATACTAATAAAGTAATTAAATGGTACTTACTGTGAATCATGAACCACGATTATTACATTCTAGGTAATCTGCATATTCCAGAGAACGAAAATTTGTAGATGTTCCAAGTCTACAAAGAATGAAAACTATGTATTAGATAAGAGAATAAATAAAAAATTGCATTGAAATAAAAAGTTAATTATAATCAGTGAACTT
This sequence comes from Hycleus cichorii, assembly GCA_013841215.1. NCBI lineage: Eukaryota > Metazoa > Arthropoda > Insecta > Coleoptera > Meloidae > Hycleus > Hycleus cichorii. Next base: position 28,298 of record JACDRQ010000529.1, read on the forward strand.
CAGTTAAATCCTAATTAGTGGGGTTCATAAAAGGGTGTGTCATCATGGACAAATTAACTTAAAAATAATATTAAAATTTACTTACCAGTAAATAGTATGAGCAAAATATCAAGAGAAGCTGCAGTAAGTCAACAATTCACCCAAGCCCTAAAATAAACATTAAAATTTAAAAAAGTGAAAAAATAATTAGTTTCATTGCAATATAAAATTCAAAAAATCAGTAAAGCAATTCTAATCCTGAATTTGTGGTTCATTAGGGTTGATTTAACGTAATTCATCATGGACAAGAATAATAAGACAATTTACAAATTGAATATTACTTACATTATACATGAGTTAACTGAAATCAGTATATCCACCCATTCATTCTTTAAAATAGAAACTTTCAATCAGACCAATATTCCCACTGATAGCCTGCAATATTCTGTAAAATACAAAAATAATTAGTAAAAATTAGAAAAGTATTAATATATTAAATTGAAAGTTACAAATCAGTGAGGGCAAGTGGTATTCATTATCGAATCGATTCATAATAGCGTATAATCTGAGTCATCATGGAAGAAAAAATAAAAAGTAAATTAAATGTTACTTACTAGTAAAATACACCTATGAATATATTCTGTAAATTGTAACCATCAAGTTGACTGTTATTCTGGTACAATCTTTTCTGTACCTTTCATGTGAACTATAAAAAACACAAAAGTTAGTAGAATAAAACGAAGGAAAAATTAACTTATTTTAAATACGACTATGATAATTCAGTGAAAGCAATTTTAAATCTTAATTGGTGGTTCATAATTAAATGCAATTCATCAAGGGCAAAACGATTTAACAAAAATAATGAATTTTATTATTACTTACAATAAATTGTTAAATTATCCTCAATCTTGCCATCAAGGAATATGTAATTTGTCTTCAATGACGTGACCTATAAAAAAAAATTAGTGAAAGAAATTAACGTTGATTAAAAATTAATCAGTGAGAACAATTAGAATTCTAATCTTGGGAGCTTCATTATTATAACACATACATTAATCATCACGGGGAAAATTATTCAAGAATAAAATAACTGAATATTTACCATAGAAATAAATCCGGAGTTGTCCAACGTATTTAGTATCACAAATCCAAGGAATAGATTATTTAACTTTCAATACCCTATAAAAATAAAAAAATATCAATTAAGTGAACAAACAGTAATTTTATTCAAATATAAAGTGAATGAATCAGTGGTGGTAAGTGTTTTAATCCTGAATTTGTGGTTCATAAATGAGGATTTAATTCATCATGGACAAAATTAAGAAAAAACACGTATAAAGTTACTTACTGTTAAAATTGCTCTTCATTAAAGCGTTGTAAATTTGACCCAACTAACTTCCTGTAAATATCCTGTAAAATTAGAAATGTATCAATAAAAATGAAGGAATATTTAAGTAAATTTAGATATAAAATCTGAGGGAGCAATTAGAATCTTAATCTTGGGGAATTCATTCATGGAACACATACATTAAATCATGAGGAAAAAATTAATAAAATAAGCGATTAATATTTACCAAAAAAAGAGTAAAATATCGAAACAGGTATTCTTGTTTAAATTTAAAAGTTATCAAACAGTAAAAATTTAAAACCCTGATTAGTGGTTGATAATTGAAGTAGATAATGGGCAACATAATTAAATCACAATATTGAATACTTCACTTACTTATAAAATATGTGCTTATCCAGTATGGCCGTACAATACAAGACTGTAGCTACTTAATCCATCCTTGGATCCTAAAATAAAAATTTCAAGCTTTACTAATATGATTACACACTTAATTCTAGTGCAATATAAAATAATGGAGTCAGTAAAGCAATTCTAATCCTGAATTTGTGGTTCATAAAGGTGGGTTTAGCTTAACTCATCATGGACAAGGAAAATAAAACAAATAAATTGAATGTTACTTACCATAGATCAACTCAAGCAGTTTTATTCATGGTCCTTCAAGTGCCCGTAAATACCCTATAAAAGATAAAAGGCTCTTAGAGATCGAAATTAATAATTTAATTAAAAAATAAAATAAATAAATCATTGACGGTAATTAAAATCCTAATCTTGGTTAATTCATAAATGGAACACATACGTTAAAACATCATGGGGAATAATTACAAATTAGTCAATTAAATGGAACTTACTGCAACTGTGCACCTGGAATTTCCATACCCCAAAGATTGATAATTTGAAAATGTTTCCAACTAAGATCCAAAAATCTATAAAGAATGGAAATTATTAGTTGAAAGAAGAAACAATAAAATTTATTTAAATAAAAAATTAACTGATCAGTGAAGTTGAGTTAAATCCTGATTAGTGGTTCATAATATTAGGGAAAATCATCATGGACAAAATAATTTAAAAATTAATAAATAATTGAGCTTTAGCTTACCATTGTGCAAAATGAAAGGAAGTTGTTGGAGTAATTCAGCACATCATCCATCCATATCCTAAAGTAAAAATTCTAAATTTTATTGAGGTGAAAACAATCAGTTTTATTGAAATATAAAATTAAGGAGTCAGTAAAGCAATTTTAATCCTGAATTTGTGGTTCATAAAGGTGGGTTTAGCTTAACTCATCATGGACAAAAATATTTAAAAAATTAAAAAAAAAACAAAAAATCGAATGTTACTTACCATAAAGTTAAGTTTGTTGTAAATCCCCACAATAAGGTCTCCAATTAACGCTATAAAAGATAAGCAGTTTTAGTAAAATATGGAAATCAATAATTTAATTTAAATATGAATTTAATAAGTCAGTGAGAGCAATTAAAATAATAATGAATGTAACACATACGTTAAATCACGAGGAAAATAATAAATCAGACAATTAAATGGAACTTACTGTAACCGTACATCTGGAATTCCCATAGCCCATTGACTGATAATTTGAAAATATTTCCAAGATCCAAAAATCTACAAAAAAAATAATGGAAATTATTAGTTTTGAAAAAAGAAACAAAATTTATTCAAATAAAAAATTGACTGATCAGTGAAATTAAGTTAAATCCTAATTAGTGGTTCATATTAGGGAAAATCATCATGGACAAAATTAATTAAAAATTAATAAATAATTGAGCTTTAGCTTACCATTGTGCAAAATATAAAGGGAAGTTGTTGGAGTAATTCAGCACATCATCGATATCCTAAAATAGAAATTCTAAATTTTAGTGATGTGAAATCAATCAGTTTTATTGAAATATAAAGTTAAGGAATCAGTAAAACAATTCTAATCCTGAATTTGTGGTTCATAAAGGTGGGTTTAGCTTAATTCATCATGGACAAAAATATTTAAAAAATAAAAAAACAAAAAATCGAATGTTACTTACCATAAAGTAGAGTTCATTGTGAATGTCCACATTAAGATCTTCGATTAGTGCTATAATTTGAAAATATTTCTAAGATCCAAAAATCTACAAAAAAAATAATGGAAATTATTAGTTTTGAAAAAAGAAATAAAATTTATTCAAATAAAAAATTGACTGATCAGTGAAATTAAGTTAAATCCTAATTAGTGGTTCATATTAGGGAAAATCATCATGGACAAAATAATTTAAAAATTAATAAATAATTGAGCTTTAGCTTACCATTGTGCAAAATATGAAGAGAAGATGTTGGAATAATTCAGCACATCATCGATATCCTAAAATAAAAATTCTAAATTTTAGTGATGTGAAATCAATCAATTTTATTGAAATAAAAAGTTAAAGAATCAGTAAAGCAATTCTAATCCTGAATTTGTGGTTCATAAAGCTGGGTTTAGCTTAAGTCATCATGGACAAGAACATTAAAATAAAAAAAAATGAATGTTACTTACCATAAAGTTCAGTTTGTTGCAAATGTCGACAATAAGGTCTTCGATTAGCGCTATAAAAGATGAACAATCTTAGTAAAATGTCGAAATAAATAATTCAATTTAAATATGAATTTAATAAATCAGTGACAGCAATTAGAATCCTAATTTTGGGGAGTTCATACATTAAAACACCAGGAAAAATTATTAAAAAAATAAAAAATATGTATAACTTACCATAAAAACATACACGTGGTTGTTTAGTTTCTCTCATACCATCAAAGAATCTGTAATTAATAATTTTCATACATTAGTAACAATACAAATTAAAGTAAAACTGATATGTAGATAAAAATGATCAGTGAATGAAATTTTTCCCCACGAAATTTATACGTAAGACAGGGATAACTTTAAAAGACATCATATTACTCTACATATCGTTCACTGTAATTTTAGTCTATATATTTACCTGTTTCAAGTCAACGTGAATCGTTCTTATCACCGAATTTCACCTAGAATCAATAATTTCTATAAGAAAATTAGCAAAAATAATTCAACTTTATTAAGTTTTAAAGAATATTTCAGGAATAAAAATGCAGCCATAGGTTGTTATTATCACTGGTCAATCAACCGGTAACTAGTATCATCACGTGGTTTATAATACACTGAGTATCATGAAAATATTTACCTTGAATCATTCAACGCCCATTAAAAGTATCTGGAAAGAAATATGATTTTATAATTTAATCGTACTTGAAGTGTATGAGTTTAGAATGTTAAATTCATCAGGAGGTGATTTAATCATGGCTATCATATTGACTGAGGCGGAATATTATGATCATCACGATAATTATTGATAAATTTAATTTAACGTTACGAGAAAATTTATAATAAACTTACATGATTTTGAGTATTCGACTTCAAGGCAAATAAATACCGGTCGGTTTGTCGTTAAAACCTGGAAAAGATTATAATTGTTAATATGACGCCACGTGTTCAAATGTGGATTTTATTTTAACAAATTTATCAGTAGATGATATCAACATAGAATTTCAGTCATATGCTTGTCAATTTTATTAAATCATCATGAAAATTATCAAAAACCAATCAATAATTGGCACATACCTCAATAACCGGCATCTTTGTTACGGCATTCATTTTTCAGGTTTTTTCTGGAAAAATACCAAAAATTACGAATAGTTTCAGATGTTTTACAATATTAGTTATAATTATTGTTAATGTTTTCAGTTAATGTAGGTAAGATATTTCTGGTAATCATAATTTTTCATCTTAACGATTCATCATAAGAAATTTTTAGAAAAAACGTTGAAATTTAAAAAATAAACACACTTATTATTAAAATTGTTAATATAGATTAAATTTAGATAACATTTTCCATAAAAAATGATAAGATTGGAGAGATATCTGAAGATAATTGCTGATCACTTACCACTGTTGAAGACGGATACAAAATGGCCGAGAATCGAACTGGATGACGCTTAAATACCTATTGACAACTGAATAGAGGGCGCTGTAATTTTGGGCGGTATTTTTGAAACTGTAATCAAATACAGCATGCTCTATTTTACTTTAATTGTTAATTTTGGTCGAATTTTTTATTAGATTTCGGAAAAAGACAATTTAAGCATAAAATATTAAGACAAGCTATAGAAGGTAAACTTTGAGTTCATTTTTGGACAAATTTTCAACATTCAACTAATTTCCACGTGATTTCGTTTTGAACCGTTAATGTGTAACGGATTTTAGCGCGAAATTGTGAGGAAACGATTATTAGGCTCATTTCCGGATTGAATTTGTGGCAATTGTTAAGGAATTTTCCGGAAAAAATTATTTTTGTACTTTCACAAAATGTCTTGTGCAAAATTCTGTCGGTAAAAATTTTTCCATTTTCCGATTAGTTCTCGAAAAAGTCAAATAATCAAATTTTAGATTGGCCAATTGATTTATTGGTAACATAATACTATATACATATGAATTTGAATTGTTCTAAACATAACAGACTAAGCACCAAATACTAAAAGAAATCGAACATTTCTATAAACAATATGGAATACATTTTAGAACTTTACAATTAAATTTTTGATCCACCAACAGTTTTATTGTACATAATAGTGGAATCTCTGTGGAATTATTCTTATTTATTATTTTTATTTCATTTACAACACTAACTAGAATTCACCCATCAATTCAATGATTGAAATGAATGAGTGAATCAAAAATAATAATTGCATGTAGAACATGATTTAATCTGTAAATTTACGATTAACATTACGCCCAAATAATGCGTTACGAATCTCCGGTACTAATTGTTGTGCAATCAAATCCAATCTAGCTTCTAATGTATTATTGATACGAATCCTTGAATTATGAGCATACAATTCAATACCGCCTGTTATTTCCGATGCTAAATGACTCTCATCATCAATTTTCAATGTTACATCTTTACCAGTTGCATCACGATATTTTGTTGATATTACAGGAGTGATTGATTCAACTAACGAACGATCTTGTGGTCGTACTCTTACAGTAACATTACTTTCAAACAACTAGAAACGTTAAAAAAATATATTAATAAATGAATAATTTGTATTTTCTATTGAATGTACTTGATAGAGGCCTTGGAGGATTAGAGCTTCCAAAATGTGTCCATATTTCCCCTGGTCACGTGTAATTTCACCAAGACGTTTACGAGTCTCATCCAGAACATTACGCACATGATCTTCGCGTACTTTGAGTACTTTCAAACGGGCCTGGTTCAACATGTTCGATGATTGACTATGAACATAGTGGTCCTTATTATTAGAAAAACAATTCGATTTTCTTGTGAATTGGATGGGAGGCATTTTATGGAAATTGGGTCATATGACATAACGAACAATTATAAGAAATCGTTAAACATTATAAATAGACATACATTTTCTTTTGCAATTCAACTTGTTTCTCTTTCTTCTCATAGTATTCCATAATTTTCAAACGTTGTTGTTGAACAAGACGGCCTTTTTCAATGTTGAATTCCTCTTCGGCTTTAGCATCGATCTCTTCAGCTTTTTCGTTTGCCTCTTGTTCAATAAAGGCCATCATATGCTTAATCTGAAAATTATCAACAAAAGAAACAATCAAATCAATGGCAAATTGTAAAAATCGGTTCAATTGCTAATCTTACAAGAAATGTACAAATAATTTTCTATATCGACGCTTACCTGCTTTTGAACATCAACATCGCTTAAAGCCATGATTATTGTTGGATTTTCTTTAATTATTTCAAAAAAATTGATGAATTATTCTTAAAATTAATTAAATCCTTACGACAACGCCTTGCAATAGACCACTACAACTCTGGCTGAAATTGTCATAATTTGATTGATCATATGATTTGACACATGATAGTCAATGCCAATCTTGTTCAATATTTAGTATTAATAATAACTAAATTAACAATATTTATTGTATTTTAAAATTTATAATATTATTTTTGATAATTTTTCATTTATAAAAAATCTCGAGAATTCTAAAAAATAATAAATAATTATATTAAAAGATATTAATTTGATTGCCATCTAGTGGCGATCTGCGAATGAATTGAGCAATATACTGGAGGCTGACAAGACAACTAAAAACCGTGCGATAGATACGGGTATCCGCATCTTTTTCCCTCTCATTATTTTAAATGGGAAATATTACAAATGTGAATTATAGGCCCGGCTTCATAATCATAAAATTGTCTAGATTTAAAATTTATAATATCTACAGTTGAAATGTCTAGAAATTAAATTTTCAAATGAGACTTAAAATTTACAAAAAAAAAGTTTTAAAAAAATTAGGTAACAAAGCTTACGCGAAACATTTAATGACACAAAAGTATCTCATTTTCTTGTGTATAATTTCGTGTAAATTACTATAATTGTATCCCCAATGTGTTTTTATTATTTATTTGTATGCACTTTAATAAGTACTGCTAATATACCAGTAGTAATAATGCNTTCTTATTGTTAATATTTTTTACTAAGAAAATATCAAAATGCTACTTTATAAAAAATATATTTGTTAATTTTACTCTTTATATGGTTATATTATATAAATTAATCTATTATTTAGCCAAATTACATTAGGTAAATCTCCACTGAATCGCATGAGTAAAACAAGGATGGGGATACCCGCTTTATAGTTATTTCTCTCTAGCAGACAAGTCTTACTTTTTAAATACGAAAGCTTTCCAGCAGTTCCTCTCTATTTCGATGTTGTCATTTTTGACAGATCGTATTTAACCTCACTTTTACTTGCAATAATTGTGTTACTTTTGTATAAAAAAATAAAATAAAGTAGAAATGAATGTTGGGATGGGAATGTTGCCCCAGGGCAATCCGCAACAGATGCAACAACAGCAGCAACAACAACAACAGTCACAACCCCAACAACAACAACCGCCACAACCTTTGGACAATATTTCAAAGATAAAAACCCTCATTGGTCCGTTAAGGGAATCGCTTTCAGTAATAAAATAATAGAAAATACTCGTTTTTTAATTGTATTGAATGTTATTTTTATAGAATACAATTAAAACGGCAGCACAAACATTAAATCAAAACAGTCAAGTTGATGCTGGATCTTTGTAAGTAATTTTATTTTATTTAAAATATAATTTATTCGATTGTTTTCATTTTAGGAAAGGTGTCGATATTCAAATTCCACGTTTCGATAAAAATCTAGAAGAATTCTATTCGATATGCGATCAAATTGAGTTGCATTTGGTGCTTGATTCTATTACAATTGTTACATTCTAATCAACTTTTTTTTCGTAGAAAACTTCAATTAAATGTTTGAGTCAAGCTGAAAGTAGCAACCGTTATTTGCATTTACCGGTAGCACCAGCTCGCAGTGAAAATATTGGTATTAATGAGAATATTTTAACATATCCACAATTTTTAGCAACAGCTAGTGCACAAGTTGCTTATGCTAAAGAGATTCATGATACTTTAGTGGCAGCGGCACAGAATATCTCACCATCGGACTAATAAATTCTATACTATTTCGATAATTATTTATTCCTCCAATAATTTATGTAAAATTGTAAAATTTTTAGATTATAAACATGCATTTTTATTACAATTTCCCTAAATATTCAACATAATTGGCATTGTGTTTTTTAAAGAGAAAAGGAGCTAAGGCAGGTTAATTAGCAATCAAATTCCTAGAAGAATGAAAAATAAAATCGAAATCAAAGCTACATCTAGTACATGAGTAGTTAGAATTTAGTCCCAACTGATCTACATTAAGTCGCTTATATTCTGTTTAGTTGAAAAATAATACGTGGGAGGACAACTTCGAGTTTATAAAGTTTCTTTTAAAATAAAAATGTCAGTTACAGGAAATTCTGATTATCTGGGGGAGGAAATCATACTAATAACAATATTTCAAGAATGTGAAACCCAGATATAGCGAATATGTTTCAATTACAGTCGAAGAGTTTTGTTTGCAGTAGAAAATTAGAAATTTAACAAGGCGAGAATAAAAAATAATGAAACTTTGTTGGCCACATTACATGCCCAGATGGACAGATGTGTTTTGTAGACAACGAAAACCATATAAAATAAATATAGAGATGTCAACAAAGACGAAATTTGCAGTTTTGCGGAAGTTCGTAAATATAGAATTGGATGCTGGCTATTATCGCACAAAAGGGAGAAAACTTGCATTAAAACTTGAGCATTTCAATCTTTATAGAGTAAAGCTGACGCAAATACGACAAAAATTAGGGAAAATAATAAAATAAAAACTTGTTTAAATAAATTTTCAAGTTGAAACGTTCTTTTGTTATAATTCTGTCGGCGAAAGACTTCAAATTATTTATCAGTGCGATATTTTTATCTTCAATAACAACACTCGACTATAAGAATTGAAACATTGTTTAACGTCATTCTTTGCGTTTAATTTTAGTGATCAAGATGCAGGCTACATTACTCTTAATTTTAGCCTTTCTGAATCTGTCCACTGCTGCCAATTATGAAGGGTAATTTTAACAAAATCCGTTCGTTTTCAGGGTTTTCAGTTATTAATAGTTTGGTT